>JAJEJO010001801.1:91816-201860 GCA_020662805.1 Glaucomys volans
CTTCTTCTTCTTCTTCTTCTTCTTCTTCTTCTTCTTCTAATTCTTCTAATTCTTCTAATTCTTCTTCTAATTCTTCTCCTTTTTCCTTTCCCTCCTCCACCTCCTTGACCTCCTCTTCTTCTCCTTCCTTCCTCCTCCTGTTCCTCCTCCTCCTCCATCATCATCATCATCATCATCATCATCATCATCCTGGGCTCAAACAATCCTCCTGCCTCAGTCTCCCAACTAACTGGGACTATAATTATGTGCCTCTGTGCCCAGCTAAATGTTTCATTTTTATCTTTCTGTGTACCTTCTATGTATGCCTAGGGCTGGCATTTTGTGTATCTTTTCTCACTGAATTTTCACAACCCTACCAGTTAGGGAAGTCAAGTTTCAGATAGATTCAACACCTCTCTTCAAAATACCTCTCTCCATGTGGGCTGGGGACATAGCTCAGTTGGTAGAGTGCCTGCCTCACAAGCACAAGGCCCTGGGTTCAATCCCCAGCACCGCAAAAAAAAAAAAAAAAAAAATACCTCTCTCCATTAGGGACTGGATCTGAAGTCCCGTCAGTTAAGTAGTTCCAATCCTTGGTGGAAATGTTATATTCACCAGAAAAAGTGGAAGAAAGACAGAGTTGAGTTCAATTCCACAAACATCCATGGAGCCTTTATTGTGAGCCAGGCCTCAAGATAAGCAACTAGGTATTACAAATTCAAAGATGAATGAGGCACAATCCCTGCTGCACAGAACTCATAGTCTGGTGGAAGAAATAGATAACTTATTCCATAATTTCATCATCATATGATAATAAATGTTTCACCAACTTTTCTACAAGGAAGACCTAAAAGCAAGGACATTAAACACATGTTCTCTTGGGGACCCTCTACAATTGTGAAATTTCTTTTACAATCTAATATTTTAGCTGAAAGAAAAATCATGCCCTTTAAGTTACTTATTAAAAACAAAACAAACGAAATAAAACTGGTACACTGGAGAAGGCATGCTGTAACACTCTGTGCTCCATGTTCAGTGTCAAGTGTCCTGGCTTCTGCTTTGTAAAGCAGAAGGGGGTAACTAGTACTCAGGAGGGCCTGGGTGTGGGCAGCCAAGATTTTCTAGAGCGGGTATTCTGGAGTTAAGGCTGGAGTGAAGAACTGGAGCCTTGTCCACCCTGAAACAGAAGTCATACACTAATTACTACACTGTGCTGGGCTCTATTTGAAGTAAGGTTTATTAAGAGTTTTACAGTTGTTTTCTCTACGCCTTAACATAAACACTAATGAGCAAATCACTTTCCAGAAGGTAAAGGAAAGGTAACTAAAATTGAGCACTGACTCTACACCAACCATTTTGCATGTACTATCTTAGCTAATTCTCACAACAATTTCATTAGAGTGATACTATTTGTCTCCTTTTTAAAAAAAAAATGTAGAAACTGGATTTGTGAGAAGTTGACAAACTTCAAACGTCAAAAGATAGGAAGTACAGTCAGAATTCTGACACCACAAAGTTTGTGTTCTCACTAAGTTGTGTTGCCAATCCTGTTTCTAGAGTCTCTTTGGTGGATAGAAGCAGAAACAGTCAAGAAGAGAATGTAATTGCCTTCAAATTTCAAAGAAGAAAAAGCAGAGAGACTTTCCATGAACTTTTTTGCCATCCCTTTTGGTCATGAAAAGTTCTGGAAAGGGATTTATGGAATGCTCTTCTGACTGGCATTGCAGCACCCTACTTTACCAGGCCAGATCTGCTGAATCTGGACTAGAGGAGGGAAGGGTTCATGGGACATCCGTTGGGAGTGTCCACTGAGGTCTGCTTTATACAGTTTATAATTTGCTGTAAACAGCTTGCTGTTCCTAATTAAACCTGTACGATCATGTCTGAACTTTTAGGAAACAAGAATTTATTTTTATGATTCTCTTCTCAGTGGTAAAACCAGAGCACTCTTCAATCCACGAGTCTCCTTTACCTGTTGGGCCTTGACTCTGAGACTATGACCTGTAGTCTACAAATACATGGACCTTGGCAAAACACCCAGCAAAGATCTGAGAGAGGGAATTGCTAGCAATCATGCACCATGTCTTCCTGAAGGATTTTTTAAAATTCTATTTAGCAGGGCTCCAAGAAACCTAAAACACAGGACTCTGATGCTTTTCACGCTAAGATGGAGGAAAAGACAGATCTCTCAACTAAAAGGTGCTGCCTGAGAGTAATTTCTGAAGAAATAGTAGTTCAGAATGACTATTTCTTCTTTTAGAGACAGGGGCCAGATGAGATCACCTTGGTCTGAAGTTGGCGATAAGAGAAATGAATGAGTTTAGATAGCTTTAATTTTACTAAAGAAAGGAAAATGTGCTTATTAAATAAAATCTGAAAAGCACATACAAATAGAAAAAAGAAAAAAAATGATCCTGTTCCACTATCAGAGACAACCAGTATTTAGTGTGTTACCCAATTTTCTATTAAAAAAGAATACATATGTTTTTCAATTATTGTAAGAATATTTTATGGGCATGGTGATAAACACCTGTAATCCTAGGTGGCTGAGGCAGGAGGATTGCAAGTTCAAAGCCAGCCTCAGCAACTAAGGGAGGCCTTAAGCACATTAGTGAGAGCCAATCTCAAAATAAAAGATAAAAAGGAAGGAGGATGCAGCTCAGTGGTTTAGTGCCCCTGGGTTCAATCCTGGGTTCCAAAAAAAACAAAATATGACAAAACAAAAACAAAACCCACTTCATATAAGTTGAAACTTTTTGTTGAATAGCAACACCCACTGAATAGTGAGATCAAGCACATCAATCCAATCCATGGTTTTTTATGCTATTCAGAAGGCCTGAGTTGAGTTATGCTGTAGAAATTTCAGTGCCCTGTTCCAACCCAGTAGCCACTAACCTCATGTGGCTATCCAGCATTTCATGTGGCTACACTAAAAAGGTGAGAAGATGAATGCATGTGGCCAGACTGTGAAACTGAATTTTAATTTTTATTTACTTTTAACTAGTTTAGACTTTACATAGCCAAAGATGTATGACAAGTGGTTATTACACTGGTCACTGCAGGTCTATACAGAGGATTTTATGAGTCACTTGCTGGTCTCAAAGTATACACTGGGCAAGGATTGAAAGCTGGCATTGAAATGCAGCATCTGTCATTTCAAACAATGAAAGAACCCAGAAATTAGCAATGAGAAATGCCACCCCAAGAAAAAGTAGAGTTGGGTTCACAAATAGTCTCTGAAAAGGAAGTCCGTCATTAGCCACCTTCTGACATCCTAGCAATTAGCAAGTCTTGGGAGAAGAGCAGGTATCTCCAGAGAGGTGCCAAATAAATAGGAGATAAGAGAACTATAAAAATGAAAAGCCTTTTGGTCTTTCATCACAGGATAATCCAATGCATGTGAATTAATGGCAAAAAGCTCAGTAATAGCCTTTGTGAGGAAATAGGAGCTGTGTAGCAGGATATCCTTTTTCCGCACTAAAGCACCCAATTCTTTCAATTTTATATACAGCGGAAGCAATCAATTGTACTAGAAAGAAATCCACAGCTGGCTTTTCCTGATGGCCCCATAAGCAACAAGCACTATTGTTCAGCTTCCGGGATAGATGTAAAGCCATTCTACTGCAAGACAGAGATTTTTCTGATTGCTTAGTTTGACTGTTCCAAAGATAAAAACGTGTGTTAACATCTAATATTTAATTCTTCTTGTCATCACACATTCTAAGTATAAGCAACTGTCAAAAAGTTAATTTTTTATTTGTAATATAATCTAAACACGTGGCTTGACTGTAGTATTTCTTCTAAACTTTATGTGACTGAATCACTTTTGTTTGTTCTATGTGTTTATATGCAGTTCAACTGTACAGCCTCTGCTTTTGTGGTTAACATTCACAGTGTGGCTCTTCAGGGATTGGGCTGAACAAATAAGATCATAGGTTAAAAACTTAGAAACTCAACACTTACAATTATTGACCTGTATGGCACTGTTTTGTCTTCTAGATGCATTAAAACACACTGTATTGCATCAATTTGTAAATGCACATTTTTTGACATTTTAACCTCTCTGAAATTGGGATGTCTTATAATTGATGATGTGTCATAGTTTAATTGGCAATGGTTTTTATTTTTTAGTTGTACCTAAAATAATGGGACATCTTATAATCATCAATACCTTATTTTTTTAATGTCTTGATTTTGATGGAATACAATATATTTAGTTAAAATTTGATTAGTATGATGCACTACTGCAAGGATAGAGTGACTTTTGTTATAAAGAAACATTCACATCCATCAAATAAATGAAAAATTTTTAACACAATACCTTTATTTTATTTAAAAATTTTTATGTGGTACTGAGGATCGAACCCAATGCCTCGTGCATACTAGGCAAGCACCCTACCACTAAGCCACAACCTCAGTCCCGAAATTTTTAATTATAGAACTTATATTAGATTCTAATTGACATCAGACAAATACATGTAAGTGAATAAAGGTACAAAATCTTTTTTGAGAGAAAGACATAGGAACAGGAAAGGTATGCAAAAAGTCAAGGATACAGACTACAGAGACAAAAGCCTAAGGAGTTTAGGTTGGAGCAGGTGGAAGAGGTGGTACTTAGGTATAAAAGGCATTAAATGTGGCCCATTCTTTGGAAGCAAGGAGACAGACTGTTGCCATAGGAGCAGTGGTTTCCAGACTAGATGGGAGTACAGTTTCATTAAGGGAAGCCTGGAAAAACCGGGCAAGATTAGTTGAAGAGGGAATGACCAACAGGAGAGAAGAGCTAGTGTAATTTAGCAAGGAAGTCAGATTTAAAGGTAGGTAGCAAACTAAATGGAAAATAACCAACATATTAAAAGAAACATTGACAGGTATTGGTTACTGGTTAAAAATATGATTACATTTCTCTGTGAAAGAATTGAGGAATTTGTTTTAAAGAGCAAGTGGAAACTCACATATTATTTGTTGGAAAAAAAGCTGTTAAAATTTAGTCTATAACATCTGTTGTTATCATGTACAGTATTTGTTAGTAGACTCACAAGATAAGTGAGACTTATGTTTCACTCAAGGAGTATACTCAAGATATGTGCTTTATCATTAATCTTCAAACATAAAAACAAAGTAAAACAATAACCCTAAACTTGCAGAGGTTGATAGAAATTAAAATAAATGAGTGAGGGCAAATTCTCAATCTACCACAGAGCTATATCCCGAGCCCTCAGCTATCTTAAGATCAATAAATTCTAACTCAGAAACAAAAATCTAATGCAGGAATTATGTACATGTCTTATTTTTATTAGTAGATTTTAAGCTGTTAAAGGACAGGAGTTCACTATAATACCAAGTACATACAGTTACTCATTCAGTAAATATTTACTGATCACCTACTAGCATGCCAAGTAGCATGTTAGATACTAGGGATATAGAGGGTCGGGGTATGGCTTTGTGGTAGAGTGTGTGCTCAGCATGATCAAGGCCCCTGGGTCTCTATCCCAGGAAATGATACTAAGGAATAGATATAGTGAAGCAAGAATAATGTAGTTCTGTATATAATGTAGTTCTTGTACTCTGGGATTCTGAACGCAGCGCAGGGACAGATATCCCCAATGTATCCAGTGAACGAATTAAAATGCTTGGTCACACCTGTGACACACCACAGCACCACAATTGATAATCATGTAGGCCACGTTCAGTAAGCAGTGTGGCTGTTAATGACTCTGCAGTATTGGTCCAGGACATTTTTCCCCCATTCTACTGAAGACTGAATTCAGGGGTATTCTACCATTGAGCTATATCTCCAACCCTTTTTATTATTTTGAGTCCGAGTCTCACTAAACTGCTGAGGTTGGCTTCAAACTCGCAGTTCTCCTGCCTCAGTCTCCTAAGTAGCTGGGATGACAGCTACTTCGCCTGGCTGGCCAAGATTTAATTTTCACAGTTATCTTGGTTTGAATCTTCAATATGGCATCTTATTTTCCTCTAACTAGCCACTTACCAGATTATCACTCTCAGCCCCAGATCCTGGGATTTCTTGATGAGCAGTCCAAAAGAAATTCTTGAGCAGAATCAGTGTTTAGAAGAAGTGAAATCAGACATGGGTCTTTGTCTCTCTCTCTCTCTCTCTCTCTCTCTCTCACACACACACACACACACACACATATAGATATAATTTTTTAAAGAAGTCAGGTGCAGTGGTGCACACCTGTCATCCCAGCAACTCAGAAGGCTGAGGCAAGAGGATCACAAGTTCCAGGCAGCTTCAGAAATTTAGGGAGACCCTGTCTCAAAGGAAAAAATGAAAAAGACTGGGAATGGAGCTCAGTGGCAAAGCATCCCTGGGTTCAATTTCAAGTACAAAAAAGAAAAAAAAAAAAAAAAAACCAAAAAACTACAAATACTAGGAATTTTTCCAAATATGTACACTATAATTGGATTATTATTTATGGGTATTTTATTTTGGTGCTGGGGATGGAACCCAGGGCCTTGTGCATGCAAAGCACATTTCTACCACTGAGCAACACTGATAGCCCAGCTTTATTTTTTTATCCAGATGAAAATTATATAAAATATATATTCAGTATATATATATTCCTATTTTCCATATATAAAATTTTACAAAAAAATAAGATAAAATCTTATTTTATTTAAAACTATATGTTATATATGTACTATTACATATATTTATACTGTTAAATAATTATGTATTTATGTGTTTATATACTATATACATGTATATATCATATATAAAATATAAATAATCCCAGGGCTGGGTTGTAGCTTAGTAGTAGAGCACTTTCCCCGTGGGTCTGAGACTCTGGGGGGCGGTTCCCACTATAATTGATCATAAACCCCTGCTCTAGAGGCAGGGAAAGGTGGGGCAGTGAACTGCCCCAGGATGGAGGACAAGATTTACCCTGGGGGCTGGGATTGTGGCTGAGTGGTAGAGTGCCCGCCTAGCATGTGTGAGGCACTGGATTTGATCCTCAGCACCACATATAAATAAATAAAATAAAGGTATTGTGTCCATCTATGACTAAAAATATATTAAAAAAAAATTTTGCCCTGGGCTGAGTGGGAGTTGGAGTGGGAGGAACTGCAGATCTCTAGGCAGTACCTGATAGCCACAGAGTAGTGAGCAAACAACAGGTGGTAGTCCAGGAGAACAGCAGGCATCAGGATGTCCAACCTGAGGTAATGGAGGAAAGGAGGCCCTGTAGACCTGTAGAATACACAGGTGCAGAGAATCTGGGGTGCAGCCAGTCTTTGTTGTAAAGACTGAGTTCAGAGGATAGGTAGAGAAAATTGAGTTCAGGAGGCCAAAATTCAAATATAAAAGGGTGATGGGTCTGTTCTTAGAAAAGAGTCAAGGTCAGGGCTCCTTAAAGGCTGTCTTGGGTTTGGGACTGCAGCTCAGGGAATTCTTTCTGCCTCAGGGTCTAGGAAAGGACTGGGTTCTATGATAAGGGTTGTAGGGAAAGGAGGAATACAGAGATCATGGATGGGGTAGGATCAAGTGATGGCTACTTTGCAGGAGCATCCTCAGTAAATGGTCTTTCAATCACAGTAAATAGTGTTTTGAAAGCAAAGCAAGATTAAAAAGGAGTTAGGGAGAAGGAACAAGTTGTTTGGAAGTAAAAATGGAGGTGCTTCAAAGTAAATATTCTGCCATTACAAAGAACACATTCAGGTTTTTAAGCTTTTTTTTGTTTTGTGTGCTGAATTATCATTAGATACATCCATCTTTTCCCCATAAACAATCTGTTTTGTCTCAGTACCTCTAAACCATGGGAGTATCACTAAGAAATAAAATGATGTAGTGTCCTTGCTGAAAAATAAAGCTGTTTCCTCTACTCTCTACAGCAGTTTTATCCATTTAATATTGGGTTTGAAACCAATCTAAAGTGTCAACTACCAAGGGCATCCCTTCACTAGTCCTTACTGGGCTCTAACTTATCTCTATACTCACAAAGATTTAGCACTGCCTTTTGCCTCATAAAATCTTTACAACAGGAAAATGACTTCGGATGGATTAACTTGGATTAATCTATTGAACTTGGATCCCTGAAGGCAGAAGTCCCATTTCACTGAAGATGATGTAATTCATAGCTTTCCTGGCAAACCCTCACTCACCCTTTCCCACGTAGCCATACCACCTCCTAACACTGAAAGGGTCTTGGTGAGAAGGTTCAGAAATGCTCAGAGGAAATCCTATACTTATCTCACTCGGTTAACAAATGTTGATCACTTATGCTCAGGGCACTATGCTCTAATGAGACAGTTGAAAACAGGCTGAAAAAGTCTCTGCTTTCCAGGAGTTTACATTCTAATGGGGCAGAGGGGTTCAGTCCATAATCAAACTAAATAAACAAGGAAATTCAGATAACAAAAAGTGGCATAAAGAAAGTGAAATTGGGGCTGGGGTTGTGGTTCACTGGTAGAGTGCTTGCCTAGCACGCATGAGGCACTGGGTTCAATCCCCAGCACCACATAAAAAACTAAATAAACAAAATAAAGCTATTGTGTCCATCTACAACTAAAAATTAAAAAAAAAAAAAAAAGAAAGTGAAATTGGCTGTAATGGGGTGTTAATTTAAGATAGATTGGGAAAGTGTCCTTGAGAAGAGGAGAACCATATGAGAAGGGTCCTTTCCATTCCCAAACTAATGCTTTCTGACTTGGGCAGCAGATACCACTTTTGAGACCTGTACTAATTACACAGAGCAAAAGACCCATTTCCAGTCTCTTCCATTAATCTAAAGGAACATTACCGAATTGTTAAATTGGAACTTGAGTTGTTGGCTTTGACTTTGGGGGCCAGACCATACGTGTCCATATGTCTCCTCAGGCTTCCTGGTTGCTCTGTTCATTTAGTGGGCAGGCAAACCGGAGGAACTGGTTGGCATGCATACACATGCCAAGGAACCAGAGAACACCATGCCCCTGCTCAGTTCTCAGTGGGTAGGTTGCCTGATGTGATATGCTAAGCGTTGGCTCTAGGTGGGTTTTTCCTAAGGAGAGCAAAAGAATATCAAGTAATATTCCCAAGTATTTGAAAAGGAGATATTTTTTGTAAAGAAGTATTGATAGCATGACAAAAATTGATCTCAATTTTGCTTTGATTTCTGTGGCATACAACACAAGTCAGGCAATACCAATTTGTATGTTTCAGACAAAGTTCCAACCTGAGATTCTTGGCTATTTTATAGACTGATTCCTATGTCCAAAAATTGAATTAGGCTGTAGAGGGCATAATAACCCACTTGCCATGGTTTTCTCTGCCATGACACATTGCTCAGCATATGATCTTTGGCCAATCAGTCTGAATCTCTTTGAGAAAATGGTCCACTCTTTCCCTTAAAATTAAAGCAGAGTAATAAGTAGAAAACTGGAGAAAAGTGACAAATATTAGTTGATGCCAAGAATCTCATATTATATTCTTCCTGCATATCAAGATACAATAATGCATGACTCTCAAACCTGAGACAGCTAAAGAGCTCAGGAAAAAAAAAAAAGATCAGAGATGAAAAGAGAACTGAAAAATAATTTGTAATTATGGAGGGCATCTCAAGCAAGAAGGGTAAAGGTGGATAAAAGAGAAAAGTGAAAAAGAATAAAAGACATCCACCCACATACACATAAAACTTTAAATAAGAACATAAGGAAATTTCAACACATATCAGAATATAAGGAAATACCAAGGAGGACTGGGGTTGTGGCTCAGTGGTAGAGCACTTGCCTAGCATATGTGAAGCCCTGGGTTCAGTCCTCAGCACCACATAAAAATAAATAAATAAATAAATAAAATAAATGTATTGTGTTCATCTACAACAACAACAAAAAAATAAAATAAAGAAAGAAATACCATCATTTCTTTAGGCGAGATTGTAGGTAAATATAAATAGCAGTGCCAGGCACATTCTTTTCCTTCCCTTTCTTTTTACCATTTTGAAAGTGATTTTTAAAGAAAGTTTATGGTATCTATGTAAAGAGAACTAGTTGAACATGATACTTTGTTGAAATACTTATCAAAGAGGTTAACAAAGGCACTTTTGGTTAAAAAGGGGCCAATCTTTTCTTTCTTCACGTACAGATCATTGAATACATTGAACAGAATTTTGCACAATCAGGGAAAATGGAAGAAAAGAGGTAGTGTAGTGACAATTATTTGCATTTTCCACATGGAGGGAATGAGAGGCTGGAGGGTATACGAGGTCACTCGAGTGAGCCAAAGGTAGAAATGAAAGCAATATTTATAGTGTGCTGACTTCAGTTCGGCTGGGCTCCCACCGCTCCTTATCTTATGCCTTTGGAATTCACCAGCTCGCAGATCACAGCAACCCTAGCGGGCCGGGCCTCAGAGCTGAAGGATAGACCAGGAAACTGCTTTCCCTGCTGCTCCCTCGAAGCGCGTGCACCTCCACCTCCCTAACTGCGCCGCGGCACGTTGGCCGACAGCCCAGAGCAAGAACAGGGGAGCGGTGGGTGGGAGAATAATGAATGCAGTGTAACTACATTTTTCTTTTCTTTGTCGCAACGACTACTACCACGACCGGGCAGTCCTCCCCCAACCTGGTGACTTGGTGCCTTCTAAGCGATCAGCCTCATTTCTCAAACCTGATGACTGGAGCTCAAAGGGAGTGTGAGTCGGGAGCACAGGGGATCGGTGTGAAGGAACCCGCGGGGACAGTGGGTCTTGGGAGCCCGGGACCGGAGGCCCTCCATCGTGTGTACCCCGAGTTGCCTGCCTGATGCGCCTTCCGCAGAGTGGCCCCGCCACGGCGGCTATGGGGCTGGCTCGACGCGAGGGGCCGACAGGCCCGAGCGGAGGACTGGCCCCCCTCCCCACAGCAGCCCGGCGCCCCCTTGCCGGCGGCTGGTCCTCCTCCCCGGCAGCGGGGCGCCGGGCTCCGCGAGGCTTTCGGGTCCTTCCGCCGCGCGCTCGGCTCCTTTCGTGTCGGGGGCGGGGCGGGGCGGGGCCGGCTCCCGCGTTCGGGTGCGCGCGGCGCTGGCGGGCGCCCTCCAAGTGCGCGCGCGCCGAGGCGACTCTCGTGGAGGCACGCCCCTCCCCCAGGCCCCCGTACCCGCGCCGCCCCTCCCCCGCGTGCGAGTGTCGGCGGCGACGGCTGCGGAGATTGGAATCCGCCTGCCAGGCTGGGCGAGGGAGGAGGGAGGAGGAGGAGGGAGGAGGAGGGAGGAGGAGGGAGGAGGGAGGAGGGCGGGCAGGAAGGCTCGGGCTCCGGCGCGTCGGTCCGCGCGAGACGAGGATAGCACGGCCGCGCGAGGGGCGACCGGGCCGGGGCCGCTGCACGCCGAGGGCGGAGGCCGAGCCGGGCCCCCGCCGCGCCCCGGCGGCTCGCTGCCCTCACACCCGCTACGCTCCGAGGGCTGGAGGATGAGTTCCCCGGAGTCCGGGTGAGTTGGCTCGTCTGGAAGTGCGTGTGCGCGCCGGGAGAGGCCGGCTGCGGCGGGGAGGCCGGCGCGGGCGAAGTTCGGAGTGAGGGGTGGCTCGGCGGGGCTGGTGAGGCCGCGGCGCGCCCTGGGCCCTGAGGTCCCCTCCGCTGACCCCCAGCCCCGCGTCGAGTCGGGTCCTGCCGTCCGGGCCCTCTTTTGTTTCTCTTCCCACCCCTGGGTCACAGGCCGTGTTTGGGAAGGCGGTGTGGGCGAAAGCCGCTCCGAGGACGCTTCTGGAATCCTTAAATGGGAAAGGCGCTCGGCTCCCCGCCCCGGAGCTGCGAGGTTGATATTCGGGGTTCGTCTCGGTACGCTTGGGTGAGAAAGAAAGGAGAACAAAGTGTGGTAGTCGTGCCCGGAGGAGCTGCTAGCCCGCCCTCCAACTTGGAAGGTGCGGGTTTTCTCCGAGGTCGCTGCGTGTCGGTTCACCTGTTGTCCTGCGCGGCCTCCGCTGCCATGTCTGTTGTGATTCTGCCCTTCAATTTCGGAAAACTTTCTGCTGGATTGCTTGTAACCTTTTTACTCTTTCCAGACTCCCAGTGGAAAGGTTTGGCAAGAAAAAAAAATGAGCTTGCGTCAGGGCAAAAAAAATCATATGCCGTGTCTTAGGGTCTGGTGTTTTGTACTCCTTCGTGCGCTCGGGTGTTTTAATTTGGTTTAAGCACTGCAGGGTTTTTCTTTTAAACGGTTAACAAACCGTTCCGAGTATATAGTAGGAACTTGGCACCTGTGATACGTCATGTACTTTTTAACCGTGGTTATTGAATTCCTCGTTTTAGAGAAGGAAACTGAGTCGCAAAGAGATTAATTTAGGTGCACGAGCTGGAATTTGAACTCAGGAACATCGTGTCGAGACATAGGGGTTTTTCTTATTTTAAACAAACGCTGCAAATGCATTTACGTATAGTAGCCTTTTTCACTTATTGGTACTTGAAACGCGCTGTTTTGTTGCTTGAGTTCAGAACAATTACTTGATTGTATGTGCTTGTGAGAGGAGTTAAACTTCGAATTAAATTAGAAGGTAACAGTGCTTATTTTCAGTTGTTGAAATAGATCGTGAACCATTTATTTCGCTTTTAAAGTAATATATGGCAATTCTCTGATCTAGGAATAGGCTGTTTACGAAAGGTCGATTAAAATTTGGGATGTATTTTTAATAGAACCAGTACTCTGTAATTTTTTTCCTCTTCACATTCTCCATGGAGCCCATTTCAAACCTTTTTAGTTTTCACTTCTACCCACCCGTTACTAAAACGATTGAGGTGTCTAGGGGGAGCTCCTCCACTGGTTCCTTCTCATCAGTTTCTTTCCTTGGAGAGGAAGAATATTGTTTTGGTTGTTCTAACTAGTTAACTTTGTTTCATCTTTCTCTGATTTTCCTACTAAATGGAACATGAGTTATCTGTCCTTCCTGTTGTCTTTGGTTTTTAAAAGTTCAGATGTACTTAAGAGTGGAATTTACAAAACCTAGTTGCTTAAGTTTGCTCTTCCCTTAAGCTGTCTTGTTGCTGCTTTCCTTTTCAGAGCTTATTAACATTTTAAGTTTTTTTTCCTTATAAAAGTAATACGTGACCATTAAAGAGAAATTGCAAAATAGAGCAAAATTGAAATAAAATTAAAACTCAAGTCATTCATAATCTCATCTGTAGAGATTGCCAAGAGTGTAGTCTACTTTTCCTGCCTGGACATGGTGGCCATCCATCCAGTTCTTAACCCTTTGTTGACTAGGAATTAACACATTTAAGTACCTTTTTCGAGTCCTCTCCCTGAAGTTCCTGTACATTTTACATCCACTTAACTTTTTTTTTTTTTTTTAATGGTTCTGATCCTGGGACTCAAACCCTGGGGATTGAACCCAGGACCTCTCACATGCTAGGCAATACTTTGCCACTGAGTTACTTTGCCTGCCCAATTTCCCCTTCTTGAAATGTTTCTCCTTGGCTTTCATTCATCTACATTTCATTCCAGAAATGCTTGCTATATTCCAAAATACTGTGCAAGGCAAAAGGATGCACCACAGAAATGGCCCATGCTCTCATGGAGCTTAATGTCTAGTGGAAGAGACATATGTTGACATATATTGAAGGATGAGTTCTATAATTAAGTAAAATGGTTGTTATAATTGAAGCACAGAGTATTATAAGAGGTTAAAAAGAGGTTAAAATTGGGATCTGACCTGGTGCTGGGAGATTATATGAACACCTCCCTGAAAATATTACCTCAGAACCTGGTACAGTGTGAAGGAATAGAATTAACTAGGTGAAAAGGGGGCTTCTGCAGCTTTGTTCTTCTCTTCCCCTTTTCTGCCACCTTCTCTTCCTCCTTCAGGCTTTTCTGGGGATTTAGCCCGGGAGCACTTTACCACTGAGCTACATCCCCAGGACTTAAAAAAAAAATTTTTTTTTTTTTTTTGAACAGGATATCATTGAGTTGCTGAAGCTGGCCTCAAACTGAAGATTTTCCTGTCTTGGCCTCCCTAATCACTGGGGTTACAGGCATGCATTACTGCATTTAACATAGTATAGTTGCTGCTTTTTAATATATTCATTTCTTTTTATGTATAAGTGTTCTAAGTTTCACTCTTCAGGTCACTTTTCTTTATGTCTCCAGTCCCTTGACATTATTATTCAGACCTTTTTGTCTGAATATTTCTCAAGTCTCTGTTCTTAATTTCTCTTGTGCATGAGTCCTGTTTTTTCATTTGCTCTATGCATAGTTTGACCTGGTTGTTCTAGTTCAAACTGAACTCTTCTTTTTGACTTCTTTAGCTTTTGTTATTTCTGTTGATGTCGTACCAAACCCAAACCTTTTCCCATTCCATCACGTCTTGTTGAATCTGCCAACATCTGTTGATTCTGCTTTCATGATATTTTGTCCTACTAACTCTGACAAAATTCTTAATTCATGTTGGTATTAGAGTTAAAATAAAATCATAAAATAAATTGGGTGGTTTTCCTTCTTTTTCTCTTATTCAGGCTGGGAATACCTGTTCCTTGAAAGTCTGGCAGACATCACCTATAAGACCATTCAGGTCTGTATCTTTTTTCCTGGAGAGAATTTTGAATACCATTTCAATTTATTTAATGGCTATTGGTTTATGTAGGTTTTTTTTTCTTGTGTGAATTTAGTGTTACATATTTTTTTTTTCCCAGAAATTTGTTAAGTTTTCAAATCTGAGGTTATTTGGTTTTCAGGGTTTTTTTCCTCTATAATTTCTACTACATGTACTCCTCCTTTTTTATCCCCCCTCTCCCCACCTTGTTTAAACCAGGTTCTTATCCTGCTTGGATAATAATATGATCTTGTCTTCATTTTCTCTGTTGTCTAGTTTGGTTTTGCTTCTTTCATCTGTTCATTTTTTACCCTCCTCCTGGATTCTTTGTTGTAGTGTTCCTTCTATGTGGACTGCATATGTGGCCAGTTATATGTCCAAGTCTTACCCAATCTTTAGGCTTCATTTTGAATTTCATCTCTGAGTCTTAATTTTTTCTTCTGGATGGAATCATCTCTGGAGTAACACACAGTTTTATTTTTTATTTTTGGCAGTTTTCTCCCCCTTGTAATTTCTTATTGCACTTGTCTTTTTAAGAAGTTGTAATTTTTTTGAAGAATAATGTATACAAAATGATGTATATAAGAAGTGTGCACTCTGTGAGACATTTGCTCTTTTATGGCAGTTTTATACAATTACTAATTCCACTACTAGATTGCACTGGGTCTATAACCAATTTTGTTGCGTTTTAAAATGAATAAATGGGGAAAGGTCAGTATCTATCCTAGCAATGGCTGTTGAACTGTACTGATTTGACTTATGGATCTTGGGAGCAGAGAAACCATGAAGAAAAAGGAATGTGGGTTTCTTCTCATGCTAAATTTTGAAATAGGAGCACTTTCTTTTTCTTTCTATCACCTTTTACTAGTTTTGTTTTTAGAATGCCTTTTTAGTGCCATCCTGTATTTAGCTTGTCAGTCCAACTCTTTTAACACTTATAAGATTAAATGTTGAGGGCTGGGACTGTGGCTCAGTGGTAGAGCATTTGCCTAGCACATGTGAGGCACTGGGTTCAATCCTCAGCACCACATAAAAATAAATAAATAAAATAAAGGTATTGTGTCCATCTGCAACTAAAAAAATATTAAAAAAAAAAAGATTAAATGTTGAATTACATTGAATTATGTCAACTGTAAGATGCTTATAAGACACTTAAAAAGAAAATATGCTTCTAGCCATTGCTTGTAAAGTGCACCCCAATGTCAGAGATGCTAAAATATAATGTCCATCCTAGATTTGATGAATAAAGCTTCTTGTGTGTTCCTTTAGTGTAGGTGTTGGAAAGAAAGAATTTAAACTCACGTGGAAGTCATTTATACCCCTGCTGTTACTATGAAAAGTTATTTTTAAAAGATGTTTGTTAAATCTCTTCAACAAGTGAGAAATTTCAGGCAGTATAGAAAAATATTTAGTTTTGGATGGGGTCTCTAAGTAGACCTGCTTGACCTGCTTGGGAGGTACTTTGACCCCCAAACCCTTTGTATCTCCCCACCTATGCATTTCATTTGTTTGTGTGTCGGTATTAGGGATTGAACCCAGAGAGCTTTGTGCATGCTAGGCAAACACTCTACCACTGAGGTAAATCACCACCCTCTAATTTCTTTTGCTTATTATCTGAACTCACAAGTTCTCTAAGTTGGTTATTTCCACAAAATGGCACAGACTTTGTAAGGTGGGAATTGTGGGAGAATTGTGGGAGATTGTGATGACCAAGTGAATGGATCATTTTCGACTGTCCAGTATTTATGTATCATTATTAGCAATCATTATGTATAGTTTTTCCTTCCTTGGGATTCTAGGAGCCTGGTGATTATCAAAATCTTTTGGATACTCATATCCCCTTATACAAAATGGTGTATTATTTGCAAGTAACCCACTTACATTCTTTTACATACTTTGTTATCTTTAGATTTCTTGGTTTATTTATTATTTGTGACTCTTGGGATTAAACCCAGGGCCTTGCATGTGCTAGGCAAGGACTCTACTACTGAGGTACCTCCGTAGCTCCTCTCTAGATTGTTTATAATACCTAATACTTAATAATTATTTTATACCATAATTATTTGCATAGCATAATAAATGCTGTACGAGTAGTTGTTATATTGTAATTGTTTAGGGAATAGTGACAAAAAATTCTTTGTGTGTTCAGTTCAGATTTTTTTCCTGAGTAGTTTTGATTCATAATTGGTGGGTGGTTGATGGGTGGTTGAATCCCAAGGTACGAAGGGTCTACTGTATTTATTTTTAATTTATTTTTATATTTTTAAACAGACAAGACCTCACTATGTTACCCAAACTCCTGGGCTTAAGTGATCCCTTTACCTTAGCCTCCCAAGTACCTGAGACCATTGAGCCCAACTTGTACTTACTTTAAAAAAAGTAAGTACAAAAATAAATGTGTTTGGATGTTCATGTTTATAATGTGTATCAGTTTTTTAGCCAGCATGTTTAAGACCCTCAGTTTTGGTTTTTTTTGGAGGGGAGGTACTGGGGATTGAAGCCAGGGCACCTAACTACTGAGCCACATCTCCAGGCCTTTTTATTTTTTATTTTGAGACAGGTCTCACTAAGTTGCTTAGTGCCTCACTAAGTTGCTGATGCTGGTCTTGAACTTGTGATCTTCCTGCCTCAGCCTTCTGAATCACTGGGATTATCAGCGAGTGCCACCATGCCCTGCAAAACCCTCATTGTTTAAAAAGATGAAAACAAACCGATGTACCTGGAGATCTCCAGAAATGCTTTTTAAAAAGAGCCCTAGTTAGGGGCTTTAGGAAATAGATAATCAGTATAATTCATCTCAGGGTGGATTTAGTAAGTCCCTAAGTAGCTAAATATAGGACTAATGAATAGACATGGATAGATAAGGAAATTGTTTTAAAGTATCTTTTATTTTCTCTGATGTTGTGGACTTTAGTACTTCTCCTTTTAAAATTTTATGCTGCTGCTGCTTTTTTTTTTTTTTTTTTTATGGTACTTGGGATTGAATACAGGCGCTTTCTGCCTGTATCCCCCAGTCCTTATTTTTTTATTTTGAGACAGGGTCTCGCTAAGTTGCCTATGTATGCCTTGAACTTGTGATCCTCCTGCCTCATCCTCCTGAATAACTGCAATTGTAGGTGTGTACCACTGCATCTGGCAAACTTTTATGCTTCTGTTGATTATTTTTTTAGGATACAGATTTGTTGTATGTATTACTAAAGTCTGAAAAAGTGGACCTTGACTTGCTCTAGCTCTATATAAGTGTTGATTTATGGAGGAGGATTGGGGTATGCTATGTGTAGGGAAAGGAAAAGGAAAAGTTTATGCCAGGTATAGGGATAAAATAATCAGATTTACAGTTTGGGGAATTAATTAAACATTGTAGAGTCAGTTTGAAGAATGGAAGAAATAGTATAATTTTGAAAGTAAGATTTTTGAAGTGTACAACTTCTTGGGCTAGGTGTATAACTCAGTGGTAGAATGTATTCGTGAATCCCTGGGTTTAATCCTCAGTTCCAAAAGAAAGAATAAATAAATTTCAAAAGAAGGAGAGGAGGAAGAAAGAAAGAAAAGAAAATCCAAAATAGAGGTTTCTACTTGGCAGTTGTATGTATGGGTCTGGAATTTGACAGAGCTTTGTGCTAGAGATAGATACTTGGGGGTGATACTGTATATATCAATAGTTGGAATTAGGTGGTATTCACGTGACTTTGTTTGCATGTGAAAGCCCTACTTGTATTGGCTTAAAAGGAAAATGCTTTCTCCCATCTTTTTGAAAAGACTAGAAAATAGGCATGGTTGACTCAGATGTAATTGGGGTTCAGTATTCAACACTTTTTTTAGGCCTCATTTTCAGGCCAGTGTATTCACCTCACAGAGGAGGATCATTAGCAACTCCAGACTCATACGGATTTGGTATGAATTTAGGATGGGAAGATGGTGTCTCTTTTCCAGATACATACATTCTGTCCCCTGGAGAAATTCTTACTGGTTTGCAGGGAGGGTAGGGTGCTATCCTTACCAGAAATGGCTACATCTCCACTGGAGCAGCCAGGGAGCCCATTAAACACTGTAATTGATAGTCTTCCTGAAACAATGCGAGATGGGCAAGCGGTGGTTCCCCAAGGAAAAAAGGTGGCTCTGGTCAGGTAAATAATCAAAATTTTCTATCTTTTGGTTCTTAGCCTTTTTAAGATCATTCCTTTAGAATCTGAAGGAAAATAAAACTCTTTGATGCAATTTCATATATATACTACGGACTTCATATCAGGAATTCCTGGTATAGTAAGCAAAGAGCCTAGAACCAAGTCCTGGGAAGCACCAACTTAAGGCCTGGTTAGAGAAAAGTAGATGTTAAACAGTTTTCTAATTGTACTTAGGTTAAAGTCTTTGTAGGGGAAGTGTAGGAAACTTTACAAGATCATGTCACAAGGAAAGGGAACCTGACTTGTCTAGAATGTAGGTACTTTGGAAGGCTTTACTAAATAAGAAGTGGCCTGCAGAATGCTCGGAAGCAGAGGGAAAATGTTACTGGAAGTATTCAGTAGTTTTTAAAGCAAACATTGTTTCTTTTGCCTGCTTTCTTTAAAGAATTGTAAAAGCACTGTGTCTGGTTTGGATAATTAGGGAATTATGAAAAATTATAAAGCCATAGCAAAAAGATTAAGTTTTAACTTTTTTTTTCCTAATAAATAAAGTCTAGTACTGGTTATACCACAAAGTAGCAGAGTAATCTTGGATACCACACAAAATCTGTTTAGATCTCTGTTGTTTCTTTGTCTTGATAAGTGAAAGGACTTAGTGAACTTCAAGATCACTTTTCTGCTAAAGAAAGAGAATCCCATGACTTCAGTGCAAAGCAGTTAGTTGCTGAAATTGCAGTCATACAGTGCTTTTGGTCCTGATGACATCATTGGATTTCTGATTTTTGGCTGAAAGAAGTCACTCTACAGCCTTGGCAGTCCTTGCAAATAACAAGGGAATGGTTTATGACCAATGGTATTCTTCCCCTGCCTCCTTTTGTCTCCTTTTCTGAGCATTCTTCTTCTTTAGCATTAGGTAAAGTATCTGAAGTGTTATGAGTGCAGACTTTCATTTTCGAAGGTAAGACTCTGTAGATGTATGTAGTTGTGATACTGTTTTATGTAATAATATTAAAATTTGTAGGTAGTCCGTCACGCCCCCACCCCCCTTTCCTGTTTTGCAGTACTGGAGATTGAACCTAGGGGCATTCTACCACTGAGCTAGATCCCCAGCCCCTTTTTTTGTATATGCCAGGGATTGAACTCTAGGATTCTTAACCACTGAACTACATCTCCAGCCCTTTTTGTTTTTTTATTTTGAGACAGAATCTCAACTAGGTTTGCTTCTCACTGAGTTGCTGAAGCTGTCTTCAGACCTGCGATCCTCTTGCCACAGCTTCCTGAGCAGCTGGAATTACAGGTGTGAGCCACCATGCCTGGTTCCCCAGCCCTTTTTGAGACAGGGTTTCCCTAAATTGCTGATGCTGACTTTGAAATTGAGATGGTCTTGCCTCAGTCTCCCAAGTAGCTGGGATTAAGTTTCTGATAGGAAATGTTAAAGACTTAAACTTTTGTGAATATGAATGTGTAACTTACAACTAGATTTTGAAGGTAGTTCAAAATGTGAAGTATCTCACTATGCTTTTAAAATGTTGATTGTATATTGAAATTATATTGTTTTGGATACATTGGACTGAAGAAATGTATTAAAATTAATTTCACTTGATTCTTTTAAAAATTTATATATTTTAATTAGTGCATTCATTATGCATTTGTACATGCACACAGGGTAACAATATAATCAGTTTCATTCCTAGTGTCTGTCTTTAATGAGACTATAGAAAATTAAAAATTTTACATTATGTTGATCAGTGCTACCTTTAACTTCCTTCTTCTAGTTCTTTTTTTATGAAAATGCTTTAAAAATTTAGTGTACCTCCTATCTCTTCTCTTCCTCATTGATTCAAGCCTAAAAGTTAGCTTTTCTGCATCATTATTTGAAGGTAGTATTTTGATTTTTCTTGTACCATCTCTCTCTCTCTTTTTTTTTTTGGCAGGGCTGGGAATCAAACTCAAGGGCTCATGCCTGCGAGACAAGAACTCTACCACTGACCTACATCCCCAGCCCATCTAATTAATATATTAATATATTTCTTTACCACAAACTTTCTCAAAGCATGTAATATGCTGGTAAGCTTAGTGAAACTTCAATATAGTTTATCTAACTGTATATTAACATAGAGGACTGGGGATGTAGCTCAGTAAAAGAGTGCTTGCCAAGCAGGCTCGAGGCCCTAGGTGTCAGTCTCCAGTACCACAAAATGAAAAACAAAAACCATAGTACTTTTTTTTTTTTCTGTTAACAGAAGTTACACATATTTGTGGTTGAAACTTCAAACAATACAGAAATGAAGTAGTGAAAGTATTTGGTAATCCTACCTTAACCCTCACTTCTGTACCCCTGTTAGAAGTACAGAGATTAGTGTAATCTTTCATTCTCTTCCCTTCCCTCTCTCCAAAAGTGGAGTCATATTATGTATCTGTTTAACTTTCTCTTTTCACTGAATATATAGGGGAATTTTTATTATTATATTTCAATTTCATTACTGTTTTTGGTAACTTAGTGGTATTCCATTTTATGGATGTACTTGAATTACTTACCAGTCCCCTATTGGTGAACAATTAAAGTGTTTCCAGTTTTTTTCTCTTGTATTACAAACAGTGCTGTGGTGTTTGTACATACCTTGTGAGACTGTATTTTACAGGATGAATTTTTAGAAATGCATTTACTGTCAGAGAAGCCATACAGATTTGATAGAAAGTGCCAGCCTGCCCTGCAAAATCTTTGAACAATTTATAGTCTAACCAACAGAGTTTGAGTGTGTGAGCCCACATCCCACCCCAAAATATGTTCATTTATTTATAGATATACATATTTATTTTTTATTTATTTTTTTAAATTATATATCACAGTATAATCTATCAGTCTCTTTTAATCTTTGCCAGTCTATCATCTGAAAACCTTTATTTATGTTATATAATATTCCTTTTTGTTGTAAAAATATTTTAAAAATTTAAGTATAAGTTGTTTCATACTTTGAGCTTATTATCAGCTCCTTGTGACTAAATTTTGTCCTAGATTTTTTTTTTTTTAATTACTGGGTATTTACCCCAGATTTGCTTTACCACTGAGCTATAATTCCCAGTCCTTTTTATTTTTTATTTTGAGATTTGGTCTCTCTTAAGTTGCCCAGGCTGGCATTTAACTTGTGATCCTTCTTCCTTAGCCTCCTGAGTTGCTAGGGTTAGTCATGTGCCATCATGACCACTTATTCTAGGATATTTTATATTGCCAAATGCTTTGTACCAGTTAAGTGTTCAAATATTTGTATCTGTTGATGGCAAAGAATCCAGAAGGTGGCACTATGCATAAAAATTATTTTGAGCCAAAGGCATTTGCGACTAGGCTCTTTTCTGAACTCCTTTATCTGCCTAAAAGCAGAACTTTCTACAAGAACCCAGTTGTCATAAATCTCCACAGGGCATGAATTGTCATAAACCTCAGTCATCAAAAATCTCTTCCCTGTGAGTTTTTCGACTAGGGGAGATTGAATCTTATCACTGGAATTATCTCACTTGTACAGATGTTATCACAAAACTCAGTATTTCCATTTATTCTCCTAAAGGTGCATTTATCTTTCCTAAAAGTTACTTATTTCTTATAAGCACTCTTTCTTGCCTTCAGGTTTTCCTGTTAAAATATAGTATATAGCGTTAAATTCAAATGAGCTTTTTTTTTGTCAGTTTAATTTTCAAACTCCTGTTATCCTCCAAGGAGGGTAGAGGAAAAATTTTTCTTTTCAACAGTGGCCAGATTTACATCCCTCTTACTCCCTCTCACCCCCCACCCCCGCCTCTGCCATTATGGCAAGAATAAGCAAAGCAAAATCGAAGTTTCTCTGTCTAAAAATAAAGTATTTTAAATAGCGCTGGGTCTGGGTGTAGTGTAATCATAGTGACTTGGTAGACTGAGGCAGGAGGGTCACAAGTTTGAGGCCAATTTCAGATTCTTTATTAAGGTTATCTAAGTATCACCTTAAATTCTTCCTAAATTCCCTTGGACACCAAATTCTTTTCTATTTTCTTTATATGAAGCTATAATAATACTATATGTAACCATTTGACCTCCTTAGTGGTTCTGTTTCCATGGGCATTCTAATTCTGCTGAATATAATTTTAACATTAATATCTTTCAAATTTATAAACTATATATATGATTAACCCTTTTAATTGAAATATTAACTCAAATATCGTATTCCTTAGTTCTTATGGAGTTGGTGGAGTTTATCAAACTTGTTATTAAATAAAGCATTTGCAGTGGCATAGGTCAGAAATCCCAGTGGGAGGCTGAGGCAGGAGGATCACAAGTTCAAGGACAGCTTGGGCAACTTACTGAGATCCTATCTCAAAATAAAAAATGAAAAGGGTTGGAGATGTAGCTCAGTAGTAGAGTGCCCCTGGCTTCAATTCCTAGTACAGCATACACACAAAAAAGCACTCAATAAAAAGCACTAATTTATTACTGTATTTTTACTTAGTATAGGATATTTTGGGTTTTAAAAAGGTTAAATTAATTTTTATCCATTATGCATACACAAAACGTAAGTAAGTTTTGGTTTAAGGAATGTAGGCAATAAAATATAGGATTGAGATGGATTAAATAATATCTAATATATCTTCTTACTATGTGCCAGGCCCTGTTTTGAATCCACCATAAAATCCTTACAAGTATTCTGTGATAATAGGTATTGTTATCAGGTCCCTTTCACACATGAGGAAAATGAGGAAGCAGAGGCTAAGTAAATTGTCAAGAGTTGCACAGCTAGTGAGTGGCACAACTGGGATTCAGATCCAAGCAGGCTGACTTTAGAGTTCATGCTCTTAATCATATAATTATATTTTCAAATAGAGTAGAATGATTTTAAAATGAAGATGCATCTACACACATTCATGCATTTTTTTATTGCCTGTTTTTATTGCTGTTCTTCATGTAGATTTGCTTGTGTTTCCTGTATTGTCTGAGGTACCAGGTAAACATCATGGCCACTCAAAAGTATAAACATAGTGCCTGATGCATTAAAATAGGTTTACTTTGAAAATTTTTTAAAAAAAAATTTATTTCTTTATTTTGGTGCCAGGGATTGAACCCTGGGGTCCTTGGCCACTGAGCCCTGTCCCTATCCCTTCTTAAAAATTTTTATTTTGAGACAGGGTCTTACTTAGTTACTAAGTTGATCCTCCTGCCTCAGCCTCCCCAACTGCTGGCTTTATAGGCATGTACCACTGTGCCTGGCATAGATTTAATTTAATAATTAATTAAGTCCTACTTTTTAGTATTTAAATGCAGTAGAAAACTTTTATAGATAAATTTTTGATTGATATTCTTTGACTTGCCTAATTTTTTTTTCTCTGCATCATAAACAATATTACAAGGTCAGTGGAATACAACTGGATTTTAAACATTTCCCCAAATCCTTTATATAGTTTTTTAAAAATTAGTGCTTTATATTTTTTCTTATTCCTGAGATATGTGCATGTTTGTTGGTGATGGTTACACAGACAAGCCTTTTTTTTACTTTTTTTTGTTTTTTGGCAGTGCTGGGAATTGAACCCAGGGCCTTGTGCTTGCAAGGCAAGCACTCTATATCAACTGAGCCATACCCCCAGCTCAGGCAAGCCTTTTTTAAAAAACCTCTTTACTATGAGTATCCCTCTTAAAATAGTATTGGGTAGATGTTCGCATAACATAATTAAATTATTTCTAATGATTTTTTTTTTTTTTTTTTTTGGGAACTGGGGATTGAACTCAGGGACACTCAGCCACTGAGCTACATCCCCAGCCCTATTTTGTATTTTATTTAGAGACAGGGTCTCACTGAGTTGCTTAGGGCCTCGCGAAGTTGCTGAGGCTGCCTTTGAACTCTCTATCCTCCTGACTCAGCCTCCCAAGTCGCTTGGATTACAGGTGTGCGCCACCACGCCTGGCATGTAATGATTCTTAGAATGTGTTTAGTCTACCTGGTGAGAGAATAAGAAGAAAAAAGCAATGAAATATACTGCCATAAAAATTGGAAGTGAGCTGGGTACTGTTGCACACATCTGTATTCCCAGTGACTTGGGAGATTGAGGCAGAAGGATTGTAAGTTTAAAGCCAGCATCAGCAACTTAGCTAGGCCCTAAGCAACTTATTAATACCCTGTCTCAAAATAAAAAATTAAAAGGCCTGGGGATGTAACCCAGTGGTTAAGCACCCCCTGGGTTCAATCTCCGGTACCAAAAACAAAGGTAACAACAACAAAATAAATAAATAAAAAACCTCACTACTTAATGTTTCTACCATAACTTAAGAATTTGAGGAAATAAGGTAAAGCAAAAGTGTCATTCATGCTTTATGCCTGAATGTCTGAACCCAAAATATAATAAATCTGAAATTAAGGGGTGTGGTCTGAACAGAAAGTTTTGAAAATGTGGCTGTCTTGTTTTAGTTGTCCATTTGTGTGTGAGGGTGTATGTGTTCTGTATATGCTCCTCTTCCTTTTTAGCTTTGTAACTTTTAAGCTTTAAAGAGAGTTAAGATAGTTGGGTGCTGTGTCAAAAGCCTTCCTGTAATCCCAGCAGCTCAGGAGGCTGAGGTAGGAAGATTCCAAGTTCAAAGTCAGCATCAGCAACTTTGTGAGAGCGTGACTCAAAATAAACAAAGCTGGAGATGTGGCTCCATGGTTGAGTGTCTCTGGTACTCACCTCCCCCCACCGTGCACCCCCCAAACTTAAGATGTTTCATATTTGATGTATTTTTTCTGTAATAATGGACTAAAATAGAATACAATGAGGGGAGGTAGAACCTAAACTGAGGGAAGTCAGAAACCAGATGGAAATGAAAATCTAAAACCTCTAGAAGAATGAAGCTAGAATGAATAGAATCTAAACACTGAAATTATACATCTGCTGGGCAGCTGTGTATTCTTTATTTATAAAGTTCTCTTGTGAAGTAGTAGCAAAAGAAACTTGGAAAGAACTTTTCCTAAATAAACTGAGCAAATATTCTTATCAGTAATTATGATATGTGCATTTTTAATTGTATATTTCTAGAAGTTATCAGATTCTTTCCTAAAAATAACATTTTTGGGGGATTCAATTTATATTTCCTATTTATAACTTCAGTACTGAATTAATATTTTTATTAAGTTATATACGGAGAGCTCTTCAGTGGTACCAAAAAAGAGTGATGTTATTATAAACTTGTCATTGCTTTCCTTTGTCAGTATTTAGGATGATCTTGGATCATTGTCCACTGGATTTTCAGAAGGAATGAAAAAGCTTTATAATCCAGTAGCTAGTAAAGATGTTGAAAAAAATCTGTCAGAGATATACCCTTTAAAAGGCCAGATGTTTTTACAGGATTTTAAAAATAATTGATGATTCTTATCTTACACAGATTTCTAGAGCAAAGAAAAATGCAGATGAGATGTTCTTTGAAGCTAGTTATAATCCTGCTAGTAAAATCAGATAAGGATAGAACCAAAAAAAAAAGAAAGAAAGAAAGTAAATTATAGGCTATTCTCAGTTGTTACCTAATTGTGAAATCTATAAATTGAATTAAAGAGTATTAAAATCTATAGGAGAACATTAACTGAAGGATTTGAGGGATGATTTGACCTTCAGAAATCGGTAGTGTCGTTTACACTATATTAATAAAGAGGAAAACAATATGACTATCTTAATTTGATGATCAAAAGAATATTCGGTAAGCCGGGTGTGGAGGCCCATGCCTGTAATCCCAGCGGCTCGGGAGGCTGAGGTAGGAGGATTGCCTAGTTCAAAGCCAGTCTCAGCATCTAAGTAAGACTGAGCAACTCATCGAGATCCTTTCTCTAAATAAAATATTAAAAAGGGCTGGGGATCAGACTCAATGGTTAAGTGTCTCTGGGTTCTATCCCTGGTGCCAAAAAAAAAAAAAAAAATTGGTGAAATCAAATAACCATTTCTGGTAGACTACATTTAGGGAAACAAGGAAAATTTTCATAACTTGACAAAGAGTGAAACTAACGATAAAGCAAACCCAACTGGAAAAATATTTTCCTTGAAAGAGGAAACAATACTAAGAGGTCATTAAAGGCTATTGTTTGTGATGGAGGCTTTAGCCATTGGACTAAAAGAATTAAAAAATATAAAGGTATAAATATTTAAAGGGGAAATCAAAATGTGTACTGATTGCCTTTGCTGTCTTCCAAGAATGCAATTTACCTAGAAAAGACGAGAGACTCAATTGATATATTTAGAAAACTACTAAATGAGGTCCGTAAGGTGACTTTATACATGGTAAAGGAAGAAGCCTAAGGGCTTCCTATATACCAGTAGTAGTTACTCAATTTGAGAAGTACTGTCAGCATTCACTACATTTGGTGAGATATATCTGTTAATCCTTGGCCTAGTTGGCAGTTTCCCATCCCAGATATGATTTCAGTCATAAGGAGAGAGCTCTGGAAGATGAAGTTTCCAATTTCTTGCTTACCTCACCTGAAAAGTCCAGTGTTTTGAAGGGCTGACACAAGGTTGGTTACTTTCTGAATATCCCCAGGGAGCTAAACTGCCCTAGGATGTTCTTGCTTTGCAATACAAAACTTCAGTTTTTGGAAAATATATATTTTTTTAAGTACTGGGGCGGGAACCTAGGTGCATTCTATCTCTACCCTCTTTTGTTTTTATTTTGAGTTAGGGTCTCCCTAAATTGCCCAGGTGGACCTTGAACTTGTGATTCTCCTACCTCAGTTTCCTAACGTAGCTGGGATTACTGGCATGTACCACCTTTGGATAATGTTTGGAGAGAATGTATTATGGAGCTTCCTGTACAATCTGGAGGTCTACCCTTTAGTTTCCTGCAAGAGTAGCACAGAATATACTTAGGGAAATAGAAAAGGGATTGCCCTAAAATAACTAGATTTTTGTTTTTTTAATGAAATACATGCTTACTGTAAATACAGAATCCAAACAATACATAAAAGTGAACTTTATACACTTGTTGCTTGCTTTCAATTTATTCCTTCCTCATTGTTAACCACTCTTGCTACTTTATCCTCCTGAAATTTTCTCTTCATTTACATAAATGCTTGTCTGTTTCATACAGATGATTTTGTGCATTTTGTATTTTGCTTAATGTTTTCATTTCTCTTGGTTTTTAAATCTCACATAGAACTTTATTCCCTTACAGGTCCATATATTCTCTTTGAACAGACCCTTTTCTTCCACTGCTCTCCAGTTTCTGAAACCTTTTTTTTTTTTTTTTTTTTTGTACTGGGGATTGAACCCAGGTGCACTCCACCACTGAGCCACATCCCTAACCCTATTTTGTATTTTATTTAGAGACAGGGTCTCACTGAGTTGCTTAGGGCCTCACTAAATTGCTGAGACTGGCTTTGAACTCGTGATCCTCCTGCCTCAGCCTCCCAAGTGCTGGGATTACAGGTGTGCGCCACTGCACCCGGCCCTGAAACCTTTTTAAGAGTCCCTCTTTCTGAACATTGTAGTCACCTTGCCCTGGGGCAGCCTTTGCCCCTCTTCTCAGACTAATATTTATAAAATATATATAAGATTATAAGGGAAATCAGTTATATTGAAACACAGCTTTTAAACATATTTAGATATACGAATATGTTCTTTTATTAACTCATTAAACAATCCAGTGGCAGGTTTTCACAACTGCCTTAAATTTTTCTTTTTTCTTTTTTTTTTTTTTTTTTTTTTTTTTTTTGCTGGGAATTGAACCCATGGTTGCTTAACCACTGAGCCACATCCCCAGCCCTATTTTGTATTTTATTTAGAGATAGGTCTCATTAAGTTGCTTAGGGCCTTGTCTTTGCACTTGAGATCCTCCTGCCTCAGCCTCCCGAGCTGCTGGGATTACAGGTGTGCGCCACCAAGCCTGGCTCTGCCTTAATTTTAAAATAGTGATGAGCATAAACAATATTTTGAGTTATCTGCAACAATATGATTTATTGGGAATATCTGATTTCTTATTACCAGTACTGTAGATCTTGCCTACTCTCATAATTAAAGAAAAATTTAAAGTTCAGTTAGAAGTTAATAAAAAGTAAAGGTGTAATTTTTTTCCATCTATATTCAGGAGGTTCCTGATCAGTGACCTTTTCAGTTCAGAGGACATTAGTTGTTTTGCAGCCCATTTCAGGAGGTGGAGTTTTCTCTTTTAGACCCTCTTTTCTTTAGTCTTAGAAGTAGGTTATTCTCTTTTTGCCCTTCTTTGCTGATTCCAGGGTCTGATTCCAGCAAAGAAGGAATCATACAGTATTTTACTTTTTAAAGTGATGATTCTTAGTTTCTTGGTCTTTAGTGTCTTATAACCTTATGGTCATACCTCAGGTCTGTTATACAGAAATAATATTTTAATAATAATAACTGTGATTCCCTCTGTAATTTCATTTTCAAACATTGTACTGATTGTCACTTCCCATCCTTCCAATTCACAACTTGGAGTACCACCAATCCTTTTGCCTCAGTGAGATCCTTACCACATTCCCCACTTATGTCCCCACCCTTCTTATTCAATTTAATTTCTATGGTCAGTCATGTGCAGTTGGAAATATTCTCAATTCCTTTGCCCTGCTTAGTTGAGAAACTACAATGCTAGTTAAATCCAACTTTGGCTACTTTACCCTTTAAAAAAATGTGGTAAATGAATAATTATCCTATTAATTTTTAAGTGCACAGCACAGCATTGTACAGCAGATCTAACTTTTTCATCTTACTTGAGTGAAACTGTTTTCTTTGAACAGCTTCCTATTTCCCTTTCCTCCCCAACCCCCCAAACTATCATTGTTTTCTGTCTCTAGGGGTTTGATTAGATACTTGACCTAAGCAGAATCATACAGTATTTTACTTTTTAAAGTGGTGGACTTATTTCACGTAGCATAATGCCCTTCGTGGTTTATCCATGTTGTAGCATATGACAAGATTATCTCTTTTAAAGACCGGATAATATTTCATTGTATGTAACCACATTTTGTTTATGCATTTGTTGATGGACACTTAGGCTGATTCCATATCTTGGCTATTTGTGTAAGTAGTACTGCAATGAATAGGGGTATACAGTTATCTCTTTGAGTCCTGTTTTCAATTATTGTAGATATATGCTCACGTGGGGTGCTGAATCATATGGCAGTTCCGTTTTTAAGTTTGTGAGAAATAGTCTTCTATCTTTGGCATCAGTTGTGTTTTCTTTTTCTTTTTTTTTTTTTTTTTCCTTTGGTATACCAGGGATTGAACTCACAGGCACTTGTGACCACTGAGCCACATCCCCAGCCCTATTTTGTATTTTTATGGAGGGACAGGGTCTCCCTGAGAGGCTTAGTGCCTTGATTTTGTTGAGCCTGGCTTTTAACTTCGTGATTCTCCTGCCTTAGTCTCCCTAGCCATTGGGATTACAGGCATGCACAACCTTGTCTGGCTCTTCTTTCATTTCTGATTCTAGTTTATATGAGTTGTCTCTTTTTTTTCCGCTCCAGACTAGTTAAGGGTTTGTCAGTTTTATTGATCTTTTCCAGAAACCTGTTCTTAGTTTTGTTGATTCTTTTCTGTTGTTTTTCTGTTCCGTATTGTTTATTTCTGCTGTAGTCTTTTATCTCCTTCTGTGTGTTAAGTTTAGGTTTAGTTTGTTCTTTTTCTAGTTTGTTGAAGTGTAGTGTTAGCTTGATTTAAGGTCTCCTCATCTTCTTACTAGGTATTAAACCCAGGGACTTTGCACCTGTGAGCTCTTCTTGGTTTTAATTTTGAGACAGGGTCTTGCTAGTTTGCCCAGGCTGCCTCATGCATTTGGGTGCTCTGAATCTGCACTTGTACTTTTTGTAGCTCAAAGGGACTGGGGAATTAACTTTGCTGCTTGGTCTTATTTCCATTTAACAACCACAAAGTTCAGGTGAGCCTTTCCATAGTGCTACTCAGAGTAGTTCCTAATCCATTTATTCTCCCAGTCTGACCTAGAGGATCATTTATACCTCCTTCAAATCTCCAGTATCACCTCCCTCATCTTCACTTCAGTACAAACTTTGCTTTTCATCCTCTGGGAAAATAGATGCCCTAAGGGGAGATTGTAAAGTTCCTGCACTGTATCTGTCCACCTGTCTGCATTTGTGCACCATGTATTCTGATTTCCCTCTGTTATGTGAAGTGAACTTGCTTCCAGCAAGGGTCCAAACCTTACTGTGCTCCAACCCCCATTCCCTCTTTCCTGTACACTACAGGTTGATTCTTATTATATTACCAACACACTGATTTTTGCCAACTTAAAAATACTTATTTTGACTCCACTTTCCCAACTGTTGTCCTATTGTTCTCCATCTCCCTATCCCCCAAAAGGAGTATCTTTGTTTCCAGTTTTTCTCCTAATATCTCATGAGCCCACCTGGATCAGACTTTCACTTCCAGCACCCTGCCAAATGCCCTTGAAAGGTTACCTTTCTCATCCTTGAATTATTTGACTAATTAACAGGGTTTGATACGGGTAATTCCTGGTTCTCTCCTTCTTGAACAAACATTCTCTTTACTTGGTTTCCTGGACAGCATATTGAGAAAGTATTCATCTTAGTCTTTCTTGTCATGGAGTGCCTCCAGAGTCATTTTTTTATCTCCCTATCCCCAGCTCATTTCCAGGTTGATCTTATCTGACTTCACTGCTTGAAAAACTGTTCGTGTTTCAAATTATGATGGTGCCAAATTTTAATCTCCAGCTTGAACCCTTTCTTGGAAGTATAGTCTTACATTTCACTTGGCTGTATAAGAGGAGATAGAAGTGCAACTTTCTCTTAAAAAAACTTTCTTCCCTCAGTAAGTTAATATGCTGTGCTTAGAATGGTCTCCCCTTAACTAAGAATATTAAAAACTAAAACAAAACTGTTTTCTTCCACTTTGCTTAAAAATGTACAAATTGTTTTTGGTAAAAAGCATGAGATAGGACTTTTTTAAAAAAATCAAATGGCTAACTAATTTCTCAACTCTGCTGAATAATCCATTTTTAAAAATAAATTCTTTTTAGTTGTAGATGGACACAATACCTTTATTTTGTTTGTTTATTTTTATGTGGTGCTGAGGATCGAACCCAGTGCCTCCAGCATTGGGGACAAGGGCTGTACCACTGAGCTACAACCCCCACCCCCATAATAATAATTTTTTTTTTTTTTTGGCGGTGTTGGGGATTGAACCCAGGACCCTGTGCTTGTGAGGCAAGCTGAATAATCCATTTTTAATGGACTGAAATGTGAATGATATCAGAGTTTAAATAAGTAAAATTATCATTTAATGTTTGCATTATAGATTTCATACACTTTATAGTATGTTATTTATTTATTTATTTATTTATTTATTTGGAACCAGGGGTTGAACTCAGGGACATTCGGCCACTGAGCCACATCCCCAGCCCTATTTTGTATTTTATTTAGAGTCAGGGTCTCACTCAGTTGCTTAGGACCTCGCTAAGTTGCTGAGGCTGCCTTTGAACTCGAGATCCTCCTGCCTCAGCCTCCCAAGTCGCTTGGATTACAGGCGTGCGCCACCACGCCCGGCTTATAGTATGTTATTTTAATTTTAATTTAGAACACAACTATGAGAAGAATAGTTGATACTGAATTAAAAATGGATTAAATAAATTGAAAAAGTATGGAAACAAAAATCAGACATCAAATTTAGTGTTTAATAGACTAGGAATGACACAACAGTGGAGAAAGAAGTCACTCACTATCAGTGTTTGCATACTTGGATTGCACTTTGAAGATTAACTTTTACATAGTAAAACACAGTGAAGTAAACTTAACAGAAGGAGGTAACAGTTAAGTATGAAATGTGACCAAACAGATAGCAAGCTTCCATCTAACATAAAAAGTTTGTAGGATAGGTACATAAGTTAGGAATGAAATGTGGAAGTGGTAAAAGCATTATATGGTAAGATGCTTTCTGTATTTAATCCCAGTTATAGACATAAGAAATAACCCTAAGGTTGTCCAGCATACCATTGAACCATCAGTGATATGTGATATGAGGAAAAAGCTCATCTGTTTTGCCATTGTCATAAATTGGTTCAATCTTAAGGGAAAAGAATTTGACTAAAAACATATTTTAGAGGAAAGTGGGATGAAGTAGTGTAGTCCTGAGGGATTTGATCTTGAAATTTCTATCCATGATGGCATACTATATCCCTAATCTGGGCAGGATTTTGAGGGAGTCTAGGCATAAGTTAAGAAGCTGAGTGGACCCAAGGTAGAATTTCTTACTTTTTTAAAATCAGGATTACTCTTACATTAATGAAATAAAAATTAAAAAATAAATCCTCTTTTAAAGAATACATTGAACCAAATGTGCTATAAAAGAGGTGAAAATGAATTTCTAATTGACTAAGTAATATATGCTGGTATTTGTAGTCTTCTCAACATACTCATCCTAACCCCTGCCTCCTTTTATCATCCACACAATTGACATAGAAAAAAATTGTTCATAAATAATGTTTTTGTCTCTAGAATTTAGGAAGCAATGGTATAGAGCAGTGTTCAACATTGGTCTTGGAACTATAGTGGAAAACAAATTCCTGGGGGTGCACAAACACATGGATAGCTTTAAGTGAGTTAATTCCCAGATCTTAAACCTCTTTGAGCTCTTTCTGAAGTTGATCTTCTTTGAACCAGTCTTTCAAGCAGTTTCTTCTTTCCTGCATGCCTTTAAACCTTGGCCTTTTCCATTATACAGAAAAGTGGCACCATTCTTCCCTGTCCCTACTCTTAACCTAGATGCATTTGCCCTACAGTGGGAAAACCTCAAGATGAAAAGGATCTCAAAATAATTCTAGGAAGCCGGGCGTGGTGGCGCACGCCTGTAATCCCAGTGACTGGGAGGCTGAGGCAGGAGGATTGTGAGTTCAAAGTCAGCCTCAGCAATTTAGCAAGGCCCTAAGCAACTCAGTGAGACCCTGTCTCTAAATAAATACAAAATAGGGCTGGGGATGTGGCTCAGTGGCCGAGTGCCCCTGAGTTCAATCCCTTGTCCCCCCCCCCCCCCAAAAAAAAGAAACCAGAAAAATTCCAGGACACCAAAAGAACAGTGCTGGATGTCCCATTGGAAAAGAATGAGTTGGACCTCTATGGCACAGCATATATAAAAGGTAACTCAAAATGGATCAAATACAAAAATATAAGACCTAAACCATAAAAATCTTATAAGAAAAACAGGTATAAATCTTTGTGATCTTGGATTAGGCAGTGTCATATCCACCTTTTAGATATGACATCAGAAGCATGAGCTATCAAAGAAAAAAGTGTACAATTGGATTTTATCAAAATTCAAACCCTGTGTGCATCAAAGGACACAGTATGAGGATGAAGGGACATCGTAGAATGGGAGAAAATATTTACAAGTCATACATCTTATGTATGGGACTTATGTCCAGAATATATGTTTTAAAAAAACCACTTATAATTAACCTAAAAACCCCCAAATAACCTCTAATTTTTAATATTTGATTTTTACTATTATTATTTTTGGTACCAGGAATTGAACCCAGGGATGTTTAACCACTGGGCCACATCCCCAGCCCTTTTTATTTTTATTTTGAGACAGGGTTTCCCTAATTTACCTAGGGCCTTGCTAAGTTGCTGAAGCCAGTTTTGAACTTGTGATGCTCCTGCCTCAGCCTCCCAAGCCTACGGGATTACAGGCATGGGCTACCACACCTGGCATTAACCTCTAATTTTAAAATGAGTAAAAGACCTCAAAGAAGATGCTCAAGTTACCAGTAAACTCAAGAAAATATATTCAGTAACTTTAGTCATTAGAGAAATGCAAATCAAAACCACAGTGAGATAGATACCACTTGAAACCCATTAGGATGTCAGTGATCAAAAAGATAATAAGTATTGGGGAGGGTGTGGAGAAATGGAAAACTTTATGAGAATATATATTCCATTTACACATGGGGAAATTCTGGAGCACAGAATAATAGTTGCATAATTTAGCAAGGTCACACTGCTAAGATGGGTCAAAATAAGAATTCAACCCCAGATATATAGGCTTCGGAGTTGGTTCACTTCACTAATAAATTATGCTGTTCTCTGAGGTATAAGAGCTGTTTATCCCCTTTATGAAAGCAGGAATAATAATTCCTACCTCAAGATCTGAAAAGATTAAGCAAAAACATGTCTAAAGCACTTAGAAAACTACTTAACTAGTAATTGTTCAATAAATATAAGTAACTGGTACTAAATGTCAGGTGCTATACTAAACATTTTTCTTATTTGATATTATTTAATTGTCAACAACCAGTGAGCTGGATTTTAATTATAGAGATGGAAAACCTGCTTTAAAAGGTTCAGGTTACACAGTCACTAAGCATGAGGCAGAATTTCAACTCAGAACTTAACATAAAGTATTTGACTATTATTAACCTTCAGTTTCTTTTTGGAGGGCTTCAGTAATCATTACAATTATTAGTGGTAACACATCTGATTTATGTGATAAAAGTATTACACATCTGATAAGTAGCAGCATTAAGAGTAAAACTTAAAATATACCTCTAAGAAATGGGTGGAGCTTTTAAAATTAGTTCATGCACCTCTGTGAATAATTATTAAAATGGGGCAGGATTCAGCATGTTTGTTTCTACTTTTCTGTGTGTACTTTGTAAGAAAGCACTGAAATATCTTGTTCATATAAACAGGTTAAAGAGAACAAAAGGAATTTTGTCAGTCATATCATACAACTTTCAAAAACCCTTTTGTATTGTCTATCCCATCTTGTCCAGGGCCTTGAACAAGTTAAATAAGCACACATTCTACCACTGACACCCCCCACCCGCTGCCCTCAGCCCCAAGTAATGAGCAGCTAACTAATTGATTATTTTTTAGCCCTGGAATTGTGAACTCCTTTGGTTTTCAGGGGCTAATGCTTTCATTATTGTTCTATTTAGCTTAGTTCCTTGGCACATGTTCTTTGAAATACAGTCCGTTTTTGACATTCTTTCACTATCTCACTGCCTATGCCCTTCCAGTAAGTCTTCTGCTGTCTCTACTTACTGATCCCATTATTTTTTGGTCATAATATTGTAGTCTTGTTTTGAGCTACTCTTAAGTGCATTGATCATTCTTATTTGACACACACCCCAACACTCCCACACATACACTTAAAAAAAGTATAGCATTGGACCAGAATATCATTAAGAAAAATCTGTGTAGTGAAGGGTACCTTTTTATTTTATTTTTACCAGGGGCAGGATTTCTGATTTTTCTTACTATACATTTGCTCAATTGCAGATCATTTTAAAATATTGTTAGGACAGTAATTAAAATACTAAATATTTATGTAGTATAGTTGGTGTGTTAGTTTTCTATTGCTGCTATAACAAATCACAGACTTAATATTTTAAAGAGCATAAATATATTCTCTTACAGTTCTAGAGATCAGAAGTCCAATACCGATCTCACCAGAGTAGGATCAGGGTGTCCTCAGGCTATGTTCCTTTCTGGAAGCCTAGGGGACTGTGTGGGTTTTCTCCTTTTCCAACTTTTAGAGGCTGACTATATTCTTTAGGTTGTGATTCCCTTCCTGTTCAGATGTTTTTCTTTTTCTTTTTTTTAGAACTGGGGATTGAACTCAGGGGCACTCCACCACTGAGCCACATCCCCAGCCCTATTTTGTATTTTGTTTAGAGACAGGGTCTCACTGAGTTGCTTAGAGTCTTGCTAAGTTGCTGAGGCTGGTTTTGAACTCGCAATCCTCCTGCCTCAGCCTCCCGAGTAGCTGGGATTACAGGCATGCACTACTGTTCCTGGCTTACATTTTGACACTTTGTCATGTCTGTTAGGTCTCTTTGGCCATTTAAAGTAACATTCACAGCTTTCAGGGATTAGGATGTAGACATTTTTACAGGGGCCATTATTTTGCCATGGTTGTTTTTTAGTTAGCCACATAATTATTAATTTTATCTATTCATTTTATTTTATTTTTATTTTTTTGCGATGCTGGAGATTGAACCCAGGACCTTGTGCATGCAAGGCAAGCACTCTACCAACTGAGCTACATCCCCAGCCCCTCTATTTATTTTGATAAAGATAAGGAGTACATTGAGGTTAAATGGTAAGACTTGAATTGGACCTGCTGTATATCAGCACTGTGAATTTAGGCAAGTTACTTCTCTGATTTTGTTTCTTTGGTAAAACTGCTTGCCAGTTTATACTGAAGTAAAAAAATAATAGTGTAGGATATAGACTGGAGTGGAGAGACTCCCACCAACCTCTTTGTGTTTGTCTCAGGCAGGTAGATATGTGATCCACCTCGCTAGTTAGTGGTGAGAAAGTTAGTACATCCTTTGGTACCTGACTAGCAAAAATTCTTTTTCAGGTGTCTGTTTTTTAAAATATTTTCAGATTCACTTATTTCCTTTATTAAATTAGGGCAAATGAAAAAGATCACATGAAAATTTAAAGTATAGGACTTGGTATGATTCTTTTAGCCACTAGGATTTAAAATTCAAATCTTATCTAGATTCTTTTTATTCTTTTTTTTTTTTTTTTTTTGAACCAGGGATTGAACTCAGGGACACTCGGCCACTGAGCCACATCCCAGCCCTATTTTGTATTTTATTTAGAGACAGGGTCTCACTGAGTTGCTTAGGGCCTCGCGAAGTTGCTGAGGCTGCCTTTGAACTCGCCATCCTCCTGCCTCAGCCTCCCAAGTCGCTTGGATTACAGGCGTGCGCCACCGCGCCCAACTTATTTTTATTCTTAATTATTTCCTCCTGTGAAAATTGTCTTCTTTCCTTTTTCCTTTTCCTTCTTTATTTCCATTTTCATTTCTATACTGGGGATTGAATCCTGGGGTGATCTACCCCTGACCTATAGCCCCAACCCTTTTTATTTTTTATTTTGAAATAGGATCTCACTAAATTTCCCAGGCTGGCCTGGAATTTGTGGTTCTCCTGCCTCAGCTTCTGGAATTGCTGGGATTACAGGCATGAGTCACTGTCACTGTGCCCTGCCTGCTCTGATTTTTTAGGAACTAATTGCTATCTTTGTTGTAGAAGTAAAACCAAACAAAAACAAGAAACCAGCAAAAACAACAAAACTAAATCCACCTTGGATTAGTACAACAAATGGTTCTTAAAACCTGGGCTGCTGCTGAAGGCTGAGGCAGGAGGATAGATTGAATCCCAAGACATAAAACAAAAGGAACAAAACAAAAAAATCCTGAGTCCCCCTCTCCCCCCTTATAGCACGGGGGATTCAAACCAGGGCCTTATGTGTGCTAGGCAAGTGGCTCTACCGCTTATCTGTATCCTCACACCTTTTTAATTTTATTGTCAAGGTTTTGCTCAATTGCCCAGGCTAGCCTTGAATTTGTGATCCTTCTTCCTCAGCCTACCAAGCAGTTGGATTATAGGTGTGCCCTACCATGCACTGCTCCTGAACTGCATTTTAAATGTTGCATAGTAGAATCTTAGTAGCAAATCTTTATAATTGCCTTGTCTGTGTACCCAATGTTTGACCTCCAAAATATTATTGTAGAGTAAGCAAATCATTTTTTAAGAATTCTATTTCATGTTTCCCCCCCTTGCACTCTAATAGTGAATAAATCTTTTCCCTTTTAGCATCACGGAGATGCCATTTTGAGGGGTTGAATTACTTTCAGAATGTTGATGTAAAGAGAAGGAGAAGAGATCAGATTACACATTCTTTGTTCCAGACTCTCCGTCTGCAGCAGTGGTGAAGCAGAATATGCATTTACCATAGTATCTTCCACCCTGCTCCCACTTGAGCAGCAAGAGAATTAGGCAGTTTCTCTGACATGGCCTACCCTAAAAAGAGAAATTTTAACTCTTATTTGTAGAACTTGCTACTCATGTTTTCTTTTAAAGTCCTTAATTTTATGTAATTTAGCATTTCAAGTAAGCCAGAAGATGATTTCTTTGTATATTTTAAAAATGATGTTATTTTGAGAATCCTGTTATATTTTAATAATACAATTATATTGAATAAATTTTAGAGTATTTAAAATTATATTTTGAAGAGAACGTTATGGTCTTGGCATAAAATGGAATTGCTTATGTATTTCAGAACTGGTAGTAAAAAGTTCCCAAAGCAGATACAATATTTCTTTTGTTTCTTAAATGCTCTTAGGTAAATGAAGACTTTTCAAAGAGTTTTCACAAAAACTGTCATAAAAAATTCCTGTGCCTGAATATTAATTTGACTGGTATAATTTTTCTCAGTTCAGTTTTAATTAGAATATAAACTTTTTAATCTTTAAGGAATCATTTAAACAATTTTGTTACTAAAATTTGAGTGTTGCCGGGCGTGGTGGCGCATGCCTGTAATCCAAGCGACTTGGGAGGCTGAGTCAGGAGGATCACGAGTTCAAAGCCAGCCTCAGCAACTTAGCGAGGCCCTAAGCAACTCAGTGAGACCCTGTCTCTAAATAAAATACAAAATAGGGCTGGGGATGTGGCTTAGTGGCTCAGTGTCCCTGAGTTCAATCTCTGGTTAAAAAAAATAATAATAAAAAAATTTGAGTGTTATTCTTGAAACTGTGTTTACATGCAGTTGGTCCTACTTCTGAGAGTTTAAGAAGCTTACGTATAATTCATGAAGTGATTATATCTGTATTAAACATTTTTTAGTTCATTAAGAAATACTCAATTTTTTATTCTAGGTCCTTTTAAGTATTGCTTATTTTCATTAGTTTGCTTAATACTTTTCTGAAGAAAGTCATTATAATTAATAGCAAAAAGAATTATATCATTCTTCGTATTTATCTCTTTAATATTATGAGAGTTGGCATTGTATTTTCTTAACAGAATATTATACCAGTATCCTTCCAAGAGAGAAAAGATACTGTTGGTGACTTTGAGATGATGCTTTGTTTTGTCCTGCTCACACAGGTTTTATTCTCTCTAGCTCGTGATGTAGTTATAATTTTACACATTTTTGCCCAATGATTTGCCATCATACTCAGTTTTCTGTGTTGTGATTCCAATTCTCTAGCCTTGTCTTTGCTTCTCATTTATGCTTTATCCCTTTTCTCTCCCTGCATATCTAGTGAGTCCCTGCTTTACCTCCTCCATGAAACCTTATTTTCAAATCTGGGCTGGTAATTTCTTCCTTTTCTGTGCTTTGGTAGAGTTTACAATGTTCTGTCATTTTTTCCTTGCTTATTCCATGTCTCTAATTTGATTTTAAATAATGATACTCGCTGCTGTTTGTATTCCTACTGTATGCCAACTACCATGTCATCATTATTATTATTTTTTGGTACCAGGGATTGAACTCAGGGGTGCTAAACCACTGAGTCACATCCTCAGCCCTTCTTAATATTTTATTTAGAGACAGGGTCTTGCTAAGTTGCTTTGGGCTTCACTAAATTGCTAAGTCTAACTTTGAATTTGTGATCCTCCTGCCTCAACCTCCTAAGCTTCTGGAATTACAGGCATGCACCACTTCATCTGACTACTGTGTCATTATTATGAATTTTTAGAATAACCTGTTAGGGTTGGTATTGGCATAAATCGGAGGAAAATCAGAGCCATCTACACTGTGCCAGAGTTTAGTCACACATTTTTCTCTCTCTGTCTTCCTTCACACATATTTGGTACCTTAAAACATTAGATGTTTAATAAATTTGAGGTGATTGGATGACTCATTTTGGTACTTTTTAAAAAAAGATGGGTTTTGAAGGGGTTAGAGAAGTTGTTAGAATTTGTGAATTATTCATTTTACAAGTTGCATAGCTTTGTCAAGCAACACCATGGGCTTTTTTTCTAAACTTCCATGTGCCTAAATGTAAACCTTGTTCCAAAAAGATTGATATGTGGTTCCCTATCATATCAAGAAATCTGTGTACTGAATGATGCAGGAATTTGTTTGAAAGTGAATAGCGAGGATAGGTTTGTAAATTTTTAAGAGAATATAATTTATGTTTAAAATTAGAGGTAGGTGAATGATAAATGGGAAAATGGAGGTAATCTCAGGAAAGATTGTTTTAAATTTTTGAATCTTAATTCAGTTGTGTTCAAAACTTTGTACATTTGCTGTACATTAAACCTACACACATTTGTCAAAGCTGTCTAGCACCCTGTTTTAAGTCTGCTTTGTGGCATTTATCATAAGCGTAATTTAATTAGAACTTGTATGCACTTTTCTTTTAGATCTGCTTTCATTCTTAGGAACTGTATACTCCTTGTGAGTAGGGAATCTTACTTGGGTTGTTGTGTTAGGGGCCTGGCACAGTGCCTTGCCTAGCAAATGTGCTTTGTGGCAGCAGGCAGTGCTTTTCTTTAGTCTTCTTTAATTATATTAATAAAAAAAACTTCAGTTTTTCATGTTTTTTTTTAGAGGCCTTGGAGAGAAGCATATTAATCATTAAGATCTGACTTTGGTATTACTTGTTTTAAAAATATCTGACTACTTTAATGATCTAATGATCAGTATATCAATGAAATGTAAGGAGTTGAAGTTAAGTTTTTTTGTTTGGTTTGTTTTGGTAGAGGAGCTTGAACTAAGGGTGCTTAACCACTGAGCTATAACCCTCAGCCATTTTTATTTTGAGACAGGGCCTTGCTAAATTGCTGAGGATCTCACTAAAGTGCCCAGGCTAGCCTTGAATTTGTAGTCCTCCTGCCTCAGCCTTTGAGTCACTAGGCTTACAGGTGTGCACCACTATGCCCCCTTGAAGTTAAGGTGTTTTTTTTTTTTTTTTTTTGCAGTGCTGGGGATTGAACCCAGGGCCTTGTGCTTGCGAGCCAAACACTCTACCAATTGAGCTATATCCCCAGGCTCTGAAGTTAAGGTTTTAAAACCTTTACTTTGCCAGGTATGGTGGCATATGATAATAAGGCCATTGTCTCTGGAGGTTGTGGCAGGAGGTTTCTAAGTTCAAGTCCAGCCTGGGTAAGTTAGGGAGACTGTCTCAAAATAAAAACATTAAAAAAAAAAAAAAAAAAAAAAAGGAAAAAGAAAGGGTTTGGAGATGTAGTTCAGTGGTGTAGAGTGCCCCTGGTTTAGTCTCTGTTACCACAAAAACAAAAAACATAACAAAACAGGCACATACTCAAAAACCAAAACCACACACACAAAACAACAAAACAACCTCCCAAACCTGTACTTTGCAGTTTTGTTATTGTGATTTAAGATGGTTATTTTTATTCATTATTGGTGATACCTGTCAAAAGGTGAGTTTAAACAGCCATTTCTGCTCGATTCTGAATGCTGAGAAATAAAAACTGTACTTTGTGAACTATTACAAGTCATCTGTAAAATGATATAATAAAATTGACTTCTTAAAGTGTAATTTAGGCTTTCATGAAATACCAAAATGTGAAAACGCTTAGCAATGTGCCAGTCACACTGTAGGTGCTCTATAAATGTTAATTATCATAACTTCTCTAGGTATAAGAAAACTAATTTCTTCGAAAGCAATTGTAGCTGGGTGAGTGGCAGATGCCTTAATCCCAGCAGCTCAGGAGGCTTGAGACAGTAGGATCGAGAGTTCAAACCCAGCCTCAGCAAAAACGAGGTGCTAAGCAACTCAGTGAGACCCTCTCTCTAATTAAAATACAAAATAGGGCTGGGGATGTGGTCCAGTGGTCAGGTGCCCCTGAGTTCAATCCCTGGTACACTGCCCCCCCCCAAAAAAAAAAATCAATAGTAAATTTAAAAGTGAATTTGCTGCCCATCTCAAACAAATATCAAAATATGATGTATATATCTTTAAAAAAGGTATTTAGCCGGGCTTGGTGGCGCACACCTGCAATCCCAGCACTTGGGAGGCTGAGGCAGGAGGATCTCGAGTTCAAAGCCAGCCTCAGCAACTTAGTGAGACCCTGTCTCTAAATAAAGATGTTTAATGGCAGTTGCTATTGGTAGGTCTTGTAGCTCCACTTTGAGTCTTTGCATTGTATATAATACGGAAAGATTTATAATAAGTCAATGGGCCAGATCAGCTTACACAAAAATGTTAAATAATTTTCAGTGAGGTTGACAAAAACTTACAAATAAGTGTCACTGTTTGGTGTGGTGGCACATGGCTATAATCCCAGTGATTTTAAGAAAAGAAAAAAATAGTATCATCTAGTTTGTTCATGGAATCTATGAGAAGAATTTTTACTGTTTGTCTCCCTTGTTTGGTCCATTCATTGGTTCATTCCTATCAGCAGTCTCTAGTTGAACCTTGTATGTAGTAGAGAATTGTAAGGAAAACAAACCATTCCTTAACAAGCAGACACCCTTTATCTCCTTACTTAGTACACAGATATTTAAGGGAATGATCCAGCTACAATACTTAACTCTTTTTTGTCCTCTTTTAACTGTTTAACACTCCCCTTCCATTCCTTTTCTTTTACTCTTTTTCTTTTTGGTACTGGGACTTGAACCCAGGGCACTTTACCACAGAGCTACATCCCCAGCCCATCCCTCCACCCCTCCATTTAATTGTTGTAGATGGTCGTAACACCTCCGTGTGTGTGTGTGTGTGTGTGTGTGTGTGTGAGTGTGTGTGAGAGATTTGCCAGGCAAGTGCTCCACCACTGAGCCACATCCCCAGCCCCAACCCAGCCCATTTTTATTTTTTATTTTAAGATAGGGTCTCACTAAGTTGCTTTTGCTGGCTTTGAACTTGTGATCCTCTGTCTCAGCCTCCAGAATCACTGGGATTATAGGTGTGCTCCACCATACCAGCTCCCATCCCGTTTCTTACGCTACCTATCCACCATTCTTGTTATTGATGGCCTCCATGGTGCCAGATTTTCTATCCTTATGTTTTTCAGCCTCTCAGTAGCATTTGACGCAACTGGCACCTCTGCATCAAACTCTTAGCCCCTGTGGCATGACACTAATGCCTTCCCTATACTTTAGTATGGTCCAGGTGGTGGTGAGGGACAATCTAAATCAGGGCAGAGGATAGTCTCTTGCTGGCTTCAGCCCTTATCCTAAAGCCTTTAAGCCTTAATATAGTTAGTAACATAATTTAGGTCTTATGCCATGTAGTCTGCATTTTGACCTAATTTATGAAATGACAAAAAGGATTTGGAAAGTTAAAATAACTATATTAAAGAATCTAAACTACATTTTAATAATTCTTGCCTCTGTGTTGCAGAGACAAATGCTTAAATGACTACCATGTAAAGGAAAGGGAGAAGATACCAGGAGTTTGACATGAAATATCACATTTAAACTGTATTTTTTTGTTTTTTGTTTTTTGTCTTTCCCTAGAGGAAAAGCATTGACTAATAGCATGTGATTGATCCTGTCTAGTTTAAGTAGTGTTAAGATTCAATGGTCCAAGCTTGAGAGAGAAAGAGGGGAAAATAAAAATTCTTGCAGATGCTTCTCATTCTTTAACCTAGAATGTTATTTAAAAAAAAAAATACTGTTTTGGATGTTGATAGACCTTTAATTTGTTCGTTTATTTATATGTGGTACTGAGAATTGAACCCAGTGTCTCACATATGCTAGGTAAGCGCTCTACCCCTGAGCCACAACCCCAGCCCCTAGAATATTAAGTTGTTTTTTTTTTTTTTTTTTTTTTTTTTTTTTTTGCGGTACTGGGGATTGAACCCAGGGCCTTGTGCTTGCGAGACAGGCACTCTACCAACTGAGCTATATCCCCAGCCCAAATATAAAGTTTTAATCAATTTAAAAATAGGCATTTTAGGGCTGGGGATATAGTTCAGTTGGTAGAGTGCTTGCCTTGCATGCACAAGGCCCTGGGTTCAATCCCCAGCACCACAAAAAAAAAAAAAAAAAAAAAAGGCATTTTAATATTTGAATATCCTCTTTTCTAAAATTACCTGGATTTTTAGATCAGTTTTTTTCATTCCAGTTAAAGATAGCAGTCATAGAATTGTGAGGGGAGAAAAAAATAAAAAGTTAAATACTCTTATTACTGAGTAATTTCCTAATCATTGTAAGAACTCAGTTGTCAAATCAGAGTAGAAAATTATCCTTTTTTTGGTTTGTTTTGTTTTTTTGGTACTGGGGATTGAACCCAGGGCACTCCACCACTGAGCCACATCTCCAGCCCTATTTTGTATTTTATTTAGAGACAGGGTCTCACTGAGTTGCTTAGGGTCTTGCTAAGTTGCTGAGGCTGGCTTTGAACTCGAGATCCTCCTGCCTCAGCCTCCCAAGTGCTAGGATTATAGGTGTGCGCCACTGCGCCTGGCTATTCTTTTTAAAATGAAGTCAGATAAGTAGAATAAAATATTCTGACAGTAACTATCCTAGCCACAGCTCTAAAGCAGGACTTAATTGACATGTCACCACCTTATTAAGATTGCTACATTAAAACAGAAGAAAATTGTATGCATTGTTAACTTTAATAACAATTTACATCAGCCCTTTTCTTTTTTGTTTCAGTGTTTGATCTTATACTTAGAAATTCCTTCTTCATTGCAATAGTGTTTTCAAGAGCTTATATAATTTTATATTTTACATTCAAACCATCTATCTAGAATTAATTTTGTTGCATGAGTTAAGGATCCATTTTTTCCCAAGCAGTTAATAGGTTCTCTCAATACCTTGTGTTGATCTGAAATGTTGCTTTTATTTTATTCTTCATATATTTAGATTTACTTTTGGTCTCTTGACAGTGGAATCAATTGTACATTAAACCATTCAACGCATACTGTTCTTTAGTATCTGTTTGCATTCAGAGTTTAATTTACATTAAAAGTACTTATTGTAAAGGTAATTCATTGAGTTTGGTTAAACACCACATAGTTTGGTTTCTTCAATCATTTTGTGAAGATAAGTGAATAACTCAAGTATTTGTGTTTTTAAATCATCTTTATTTGGTGAAAGTGTATCTCAGATCTATAAACGGTTTTAAATTTACTTTAGCATAGCTCTATTTTTTATTTTTAATGCTCTGATTTGTTTGTTTTGACAGAGAACAGCAGAAATTTATTACCTCCTTCTTGGGGAGACTCGCCATCCAAAATCAAGGTGGCAGTAGAGCTATGGGAGGATCTGTTTCTGGCTTCGTTCCTAACTTGAAGTAACCTCAGGCATTTCTTGAGTTTTAGAATCTCTCTTCGTAAGTCTGTGTTTAAATGTCTTCTTTTTATTAGGATACCAGTCATTGAACCAGGGCCTACTCTTAATAACCTCATTTTAACTTGATTATATATTTTCAAATAAGGTCTGAGGAGGTTAGGACTTCAACATATGATTCTAATTATTTGTTTTAATTTCTACTTTGTATTTTGAAATAATTTTATACTTAGGAAAGATATTCCTAGAATAGTATTGCGAACTCCCATGTTCTCCTTGCAGATTCACATTATTTTTTAACATTTTCCCCATTTCTTACGTCTGTCAAAATTTGTATATGAGAAACAATTGGTTGTTAGTACTGACAGACTCACCTAGCTTTCTGAAGTTAAGCTGTATGCTCAGGAATGTATTTCATCAATCCTAAAATGCATTTATCTGTATAATCCACATGTATAGATGCACAATTATTCTGTGTCCCCAAAACAGTGATTTGCTGCGTTTAAGAGGCATACTGATTTTACAGAAGGGTTGATGAATTAATTATATGGAGTCAATAAAATATAAAAATGCATCATTGAAATATATTTAGTAAAATGTTTATTAAATATATATATGTATATGTATATACATATACACACACACACACACGCACACTTAGAAATTTATTTATTTATTTGTTTATTTTTTGGAACCGGGGATTGAACTCAAGGGCACTTGACCACTGAGTCACATCCCCAGCCCTATTTTGTATTTTATTTAGAGACAGGGTCTCACTGAGTTGCTTAGGTCCTGCCTCATCCTCCCGAGTCGCTGGGATTACAGGTATGCACCACTGTACCTGGCTGTTTTCTTTTTGAGCTTTAAGAATTCTTAATGTTGTGGATACTAGTCCTTTTTGTGCAGTGTCTTATTGCAGATAGTTTTTCATAGTCTATGACTTGTCTTCTCATTCTCTTGACAATGTTTTTTATAGAAGTTTTATAATTTTAATGAACAATATTTCATGGATTCTGTCTTTTCAATTTGTATATTTTTTATTTCCTTTTCTTGGCTTGTTTCTTTAACTAGAACTTGGAGTATGATGTTGAAAAGGAGTGGTGAGTGGTGACATCTTTGCCTTTTTGCTGATCTCATTGTAAGTCTTTTAAAATTTCTCACCATTAAGTATGTTAGATTCAGGGTTTTGTAGCTGTTCTTTGTCCATTTGAGGAAGTTTCCCTCTATTGCTGGTTTTCTGAGAAGTTTTTCGTTTGTTTTGTACTGGGTATTGAATTTAGAGGCACTCTACCACTGAGCTACATTCCCAGCCCTTTGGATTTTTTGTTTTGAGACAGGGTCTTCCTAAGTTGCTCTGACTGGCGTAGAATTTGTAATTCTCCTGCGTCAGCTTCCCTAATTGGTATTACAGTCGTATGACACCATACCCAGTGTTTTCTGAGAGTTACCATGAATGAATATTGGATTTTATCAAATGCTTTTTCTTTTTTTCTCTTTCTCTTTGGCAGGATACTGTGATTAGGTTTTTGTCTTTATGAGTTCCTGGACTGTCAACTTAACCAGTACTACTTAGTTTTTTCCCCCTTCTTTTACACAGGCTTGAGTTGAGTACTTCTCTGCCCTCTTGTCTATAGAGAGCTGGAGGTGGCCATTTCCCCACCCTCTTCCAGAAGGATGGAACTGAATGGAATTAGGCAGGTCAGTTAGGCTTCAGTAAGAACCCTGGTGGATTAACTTCTGGTTAAATAGTTCCTCTGAAAGCTGGCCTTATTAAGAAGAACAGAATGCTTTGGGATATTTTAAAGTGATTCCTTTTCTCTTCCCCTTGCTGGAAGAATTGCAGTTCAAGTTTCTACTTTGGTGAGTTGTTGCAATTCAAGTTTCTACTTTGGTGAGTTGTGATCCTTGGTCTGTAGGTTGCCTGTTTGTCTCCAGCATTGGAGGCAGTGGTTTACTGTGCAACATCAGTTACTCAGTTTGATTAGTTTTTTACTTGTTAAGTCTGGTGATTTACAAATAAATCACATGCTGGAGTAATCCAAAGTTGATATTTTCCTTTCAAATTGTTAATTTAAGTATATAATTTTTTCTATAATATGTAGTACTCAGAATTTATAATAGAATTTTAAGACTTTTTCCTCAACATCTCTCTTATTAAGGTTCTGTATTTGGGACTGAATTATTTGTTTAAGAGGGAGGGATCACTTTCAAAAGTTTTTGAATCTGCAACAGAATTTGTCTTGCTTTTAGCGATATTTGTGGCTGCCTGTTACCTTATAAAAATATACTGTGCTTCTCCCCCAGTGTCGATGAAAAATACCAAACACACAAAGAAATTAAAATAGTTTTACCGTGACCGCCTGTATATATCTCTCACATATCTGTTCATCTGTCATCCCTTTAAATTCATTAGCTTACTTTGTGTGTGTGTGTGTGTGTGTGTGTGTGTGTGTGTGTTTGTACGTGTGTGAGAGAGAGAGAGAGAGAGATAGAAATAGATTGAGTCTGCACTGAGTTGCCCAGGGTAGTCTATGTCCCCTAGGCTCAAGTGATTCTCCTACTTTAGCTTCCCAAGTGGCTGGGACTATAAGCTCAAGACACCATATTAGGCTTCAGTTTACTTTTTTATGTGTTGCAAAGTAAGTTGCTGATATAGTATACTTCCCACTAAGTACTTTGGCATTTACATCATTAATTTTTTTTTTTTATTATTTGTTTACATCTTCAGGGAAGATGGAGACCCAATTCATTATTTAAAAACTGGTAAGTAAAATGAAAGAAACATTTATTCCTTACATTCTTATTTCCTGGAAAACCACATAATGGTTGAAGTGCTCAAACAATGGGGGAAATATACCTGTATAAAATATAACTGCACTCTGATTTCTAGATATTTACCTTAGTGCATTGAAACTTATGTTTACACAGAAACCTTTGTATGAATATACACAGTACTTCTGTTCATAGTTGCCTCAATCTGGGAACAAGCTATAAATTTTTTAGTAGAAGAATGATTTAAACAGCTGGCAAACTGGGTGCGGTGGAGCATTCCTATGCCAAGCAACTCTTGAGGCTGAAGCAGGAGGATTGCAAAGTACCAGGCCAGCCCAGGTAGCTTTACAAGACCCTTTGTTAAACTAAACAATCAAAAGGGCTAGGAATGCAACTCACTGGTAGAACATGCCTAGGTTTCATTTTCAGCACAATCCTAAAACAAAAAACTGGTGCATCTATATCATGGAACGTTACTCAGCATTAAAAGCGAATAAACCATTGACACATGCAGCAATGTATATGAACCAAAGGCCTTAGTGCAATATAACTGAAAGAGTTTAGGAATTTGAAGCTATGACTTATGTTTGAATCTGATTCTGCTGCTCACTGACAAACCACCTATGCTATCTGAACCTGCATACCTGAAAATGGAAGATTATTTCTTCTTCTTCTTTTTTTTAAATTTCTGTTTGAAACATTCTGTTTCATTTCTTCTTGGAAATTATACACCAAAACTGTAGGAAGCAAAAGGAAGGCAGGTTTTAGGGATAGAAATTTTACTGGCCTGTCTTCTATTAATGCTAGAAGTGAAACATTCTTCAAAGTCAGAAGGGAACTGACCAAAGATTCTCAGGCAGGAGGGCATCCACCATATTCAAAACGACAACAGCAAAAACTACAAGATGTGTAATTCAAGTTGAGAAAAGAACTACTAGTACTTACTATATCTAATTATAGTAGTGTGTATTGAAATATAATTATACATAGTTTATACATAAGCTAATATTGTTTTCCATATTCTATATTGGTGCATTATAGTTGTACATAATGGTGTGATTTATTGTTATATATTCATACATGGCACATAATATAACAATATAATTTGACCATTATCATTCCCCAGTATTCCCTCCCATCCCTTTCTTCTACTCTACTGATCTCCCTTCCATTTTCTTTTTTTTTCTTTTTTCTTTCTTTTTTTTTTTTTTTTTTTGCGGTGCTGGAGATTGAACCCAGGGCCTTGTGCTTACGAGGCAAGCACTCTACCAACTGAGCTATATCCCCAGCCTTCCCTTCCATTTTCATGAGAGTCCTACCACCTTCTTTTTTTCCTTTTCCTCTCTAGTCTCTACATAGGAGAGGAAACATAATTACCCTTGACCTTCTCAGTTTGGCTTATTTCATTTAACACAATGTTCTCAAGTTCCCATCCATTCTCCTGCAAATGACATTATTTCATTTTTCTTTATGGTTGAATAAAACTCCATTCTGTATATATACTGCATTTTCTATTGTGAAATTTGCTACTGTAAACACATTTATGCATGTATTGCTATAGTTACGCTGACTTTAATTCTTCAGGATAAATACCAAGGAGTGTTATATAGCTGGGTCATATGGTGGTTACATCCTAGTTTTTTGAGGACCCCCCATACTGATTCCCACAATGATTGTACTAATTTACAGTCCCACCAACAATATAAAAGTATTCCCTTTTCTCTACATCCTCACCAGCATTTATTATTGTTTGTACTCTTTCATTGCTGCCATTTTTCACTTTTTTTTTTTTGATACCGGGGATTGAACTTAGAGGCACTTGTCCACTGAGCCATATCCCCACCCCTGTTTTATATTTTATTTAGAGACAGGGTCTCACTGAGTTGCCTAGAGCCTTGCTGAATTGCTGAGGCTGGCTTTGAACTCCAGATCCTCCTGCCTCAGCCTCCAGAGCTGTTGGGATTTCGGGCATGCGTTACTACATCTGGCTATAGCTGCCATTTTAAAAAATATTTTTTAGTTGTCTGTGGATTGTTTATTTATTTATTTATGGTGCTGAGAATCAAACCCAGTTTCTCACACTAGCTAGGCTAATGCTCTACCACTGAGCTACAACCCCAGCCCTCGTAGCTGACATTCTGACTGGGGCGAGATGAAATCTCAGTGTAGTTTTGGCTTACTTTTCCTAATCGTTAATGATTAGTAGTGCTAATTGAACATTTTTTCATATATTTGTTGGCCATTTATATTTCTTCTTTTGAGAAGGGTCTAATTTAGCTCATTTGCCCATTTAATTTGGGTTATTTGTTGGTTTTTTGGTGTTAAGTTTTTGGAGTTCTTTATATATTCTAGATACTAATCTTCTGTCAGAAGAGTAGCTAGTAAAAAAGAAGAAGAAGAAGAAGAAGAAGAAGAAGAAGAAGAAGAAGAAGAAGGAGAAGAAAAGGAAGTAGCTTAGTAACTTCTCCCAGTCTGTAGGTTCTTACTTCACATTCTTACTTGTTTTGTTTTTTGTTTTTGCTGTGCCCATCCCACTTATTGACTGAATTACTTCCTAAGTTTTAGGGGTCCTATTGAGAAAGTCATTGCCTATACCTATATGTTGGAGTGTTGACCCTATGTTTTCTTCTAGGAGTTGCATAGTTTCTGGTCTAATTCCTAAGATTTTGATCCATTTTGAGTTGACTTTTGTGCAGGTTGAGAGGTAAGAGTCTAGTCTCATTCTTCTACATGTGGATAGCCTGTTTTCCCAGCACCATTTGTTTAAAAGACTGTTTTCAAATGTGTGTTTTTGATACCTTTGTCAAGGATCAGATGACTGTAGATGTGTGGGTTTATCTCTGGGTCTTTTATTCTATATCGTTGGTCTTTGCATCTGTTTTTATGCCAGTACTAGGCAGTTGTTGTTATTAGAGCTCTGTAGTATAATTTAAATTCAGGTATTGTGATGCCTCCAGTATTGTTTTTAGAATTGCTTTGGTTTTTCTGGATCTTTTATTCTTCCAAATGAATTTTAGGATCGTTTTTTCTAGTTCTGAGAAGAGTATGGTATTTGATATTGGGATTGAACTGAATCTGTATATGCTTTTGGTATCATGGTCATTTTAACAATATTAATTCTGCCTAACCATGAACATGGGAAGTCTTTCCATCTTGTGTGTTCTCCAATTTCTTTCTTCAGTGTTCTGTAATTTTCAATGTAGAGGTCTTTATCTCCTTGGTTAGATTTAGTCCTAGGTGTTATTTTTATTCTTTAATTCTGTTATGAATGGGATTGTTTTCCTTATTTCTTTCTCAGCAAATTCACTGTTGGTATGTAGGAAGCTGCTACTTTTCAAATTTATTAGCCCTAGCAGTCTTTGGTGGACATTTTGGATCTTTTAACTATAGGATCCTGTCACCTGCAAAGAGTGATAATTTGATTTCTTCCTTTCCTATTAGGAGAATCAAATTTTTGGGGGGTGGGGGTGGGACAGGGTCTTGTCAAGTTGCTTAAAGTCTCGCTATATTGCTGAGGCTGGGCTGGAACTTGTGACAAAGAGAGTATTTCTTAATACATGTGATTGTTATGAAGTTCATTTAGAATATGTGCAAAAACCTGTTTTTCAATTATGAAGTGATACAGTTATAATACTATATTATTACTTTCCTTAAGTGTGCACAAATTACTCCTTTATAGTTCACCTTTGGAGTTTTGCCTTAATTCCTGGCCAAAAATCTCTGGGTTTCAATTTCTTAAAAAACCCCTCTGCCTCCTCCCCATCTCTTCCTACCACTGCGATCGGGACATTATTTGTTGGTCTTCTATAACCTCTCTCATTTCTCTAATTCATCACATGCTACAAGAGTTCTAGCTATCTTCCCCCAGAGATTTTCTCAGTACTGTAATTCTGTCTTGGAACAACAAAAACTTTGAACTCATATTGAGTAAGTTGGTGCTCTTCTATCATTTTACGCCATTTCTCTTTTATTGATTGATTGATGTAGGAGATCAAACCCAGGATCTCAAGCATGCCCAGGCAGATGTTCTTACCAACTGAGCTACATCCCCAGCCCTTACTTCTCTTTAATTGCAAATAGTTCATTCATTATAAAAATCTCTTCTCAGTGACAGGTGAACAACAACAACAGAAAATCACTCTTCTACTTTTCTCTCCTATTTATTAAAAATGGGAAAATATAATAATAAAATTTATCATTTTATTCATGTTTACTTGCCATAATTCAGTGTCATTAAGTACATTTATACTGTTGTGCAACCATTGCCACTAGACATTTTCAGAACTAAATTATCCTAAATAGGAACTTTGCATGTTAAACAATTAATCCCTGTTATTCTCGCCTCCAGTCCCTGGTAACACTACTCTGAATTTGTCTATATTAGGTACTTCGTATAGGTAGAATCATATTTTTGCCTGACATTTCCCTTAGCATGTAAGGAAAATATGAGGTTCATCAATGATGTAACATTAATATTTTATTTTTGTCTTGCTGAATATTATTCCATTGTAGAGATTAATTTACCTGTTTATCAGTTGATGGACATTGTGTTATTTTTTGTCTGTTGTGAACATTCTTACAAAAAAAAAATTTTTTTTTTTTTTTTGGTACCAGGGATTGAACCCAGGGGCACTCCACCACTGAATCACGTCCCCAGCCCTATTTTTTTATTTAGAGACAGGGTCTCACTGAGTTGCTTAGGGCCTTGCGAAGTTGCTGAGGCTGGCTTTGAACTCGTGATCCTCCTTCCTCAGCCTCCCAAGTGCTGGGATTACAGGCGTGCGCCACCGCACCCGGCACAAAAATTTTTATGTGGAGATAGGTTTTCATTTCTCTTGGGTATACAGGAGTGTAATTGAAAAATCATATGGTAATTATGTTTAACCATTTTAGGAGCTACTAGACTTCTATAGTGGCTATACCATTCACATTTGTAGTAGCAGTGTATAAGGATTCCAGTTTTTCCACATCCTTGCCAACACTTATTTTTCGTTATAGCCATCTGGTGGATATTAAATAGATTTCATTTGCATTTCCCTGATTAATGTTTATCAGCATGTTTATTATTGTTCATTGCATATATTGTTTGGAGAACTATTCAGCTCTTTTTCCTGTTTTTAATTGGGTTATTTTTCTTTACTCTTCTATTTTTACAACAGTACTTTATGTATTCTAGATACAGTCCTTATCAGATACATGATTTGCATATTTTTTTCACATTTTGTGTGTTGTCTTTTTACTTTCTTTTTAAAAGTTTTTTTTTTAGTTGTAGGTGGACACATACTTATTTTATATATTCATTTTTTATTTCATGTGGTGCTGAGGATTGAACCTGGTGCCTCACACATGCTAGGCAAGCAGTCTACCACTGAGCCACAACCCCATCCCTCTTTTTTGCTTTAACAATGCCCTTTGAAGCATAAGTTTTAATTTTCATGATGTGCATTTTATGTTTTTTCTTTTCCTTTTTTTTTTTTTTGAACCGGGTATTGAACTCAGGGACACTTGGCCACTGAACCACATCCCCAGCCCTATTTTGTATTTTATTTAGAGACAGGGTCTCACTGAGTTGCTTAGGGCCTCGCTAAGTTGCTGAGGCTGGCTTTGAACTCGTGATCCTCCTGGCTCAACCTCCCGAGTCGCTTGGATTACAGGCATGCGCCACCACACCCGGCTTTTCTTTCCTTTTTTTGTGTGTGTATTAGTGTATCTTGATTTGACAGTTCAGCTTGACCATTTTCATATTTACTGAAAATTGGCAGATAGATCAAGAGATTTGGTCAGATTCTCAGGTGTCTTTGTCAATCCTATAGAAAGTCAGAAGGCAGCAATGTGTGATTATATCCGCTGATTAATTCTTCATTAGGGTTTGCTGATATGTCATATTCTAATTCTGTTATTGTGTGATAACTGATGAACTTTTGTTTACATATTTAAAGACAGTACTTTTTTAAAAAATTGACCTGTTTGGAGTATATAGTTCTATGAATTTTAACACATCTGTTGAATAATTTAGCCATCATGGTTATTATATGGAACAGTTCTGACACCTGAAAAAACACTCCTTTTTGCTACCCCTTTGTAGTCACGATTTGGCCCCCATTCCTAACTCCTAGAAACCACTGATCTCTGTCACTCTAGTGTTGTCTTTTACTTAGTATTATGCCTTGAGATTCATTAGAGTCCTATATGTCAATAGTTGTGTTCCTTTTGGTTGCCAATTAGTATTTCACTGAATGGATGTGCTGCATTTTAACCATTTACTTCTCAAAAGGACATTTGGATTGTGTACAGTTTTTGATAATTATGAATAGAGCTACCCATATACATTCATGTATAGATTTTTGCTTCAGTATGTGTTCATTTCACTTAGGTACTAGGAATGGGATTGCTAGAGTGGAATTTGCAAAGAAGTGTTTCTGTTTTATTTGGACATTTCATTTGTTAATTGGTTTTTCAAGGAATAGGAAAGGCAAAAGAAATGCTTTAGTTGGTCTTTTTAACTTAACAGTTTGGTGCTGGGAATCAAAGCCAGGCAGACACTTATGATAGGCAGACACTTTACCACAGAGCTATCCTCCTAGCTCCAGTCTATTTTGTAATAGACTAATTTTTAGAGGAATAAGTTCACAACAAAATTAAAGGGAAGAGTGGTATCTTTGTTACAAATAAGGAAGCTACATTGACAAGTCATTAATGCAAAGTCTATAGTTTGCACTAAGGTTCCCTCTCAGTGTTGTGTATTTTGACAAATGTTTAATGGCACTTATTGACATGTCCACCATTATGGTATTATACAGAGTGATTTCTCTACCCTAAAGTTCCTTTGCTTTGCTTATTCATGTCCCCACCTCCAGCTCATGACAATCACAGGTCTTAATACTGTCTCTGTAGTCTGCTGTTTTCAGAATGCATATAGTTGGAATTATAATGATTTTGATTTTTGTGTGTTTGTGTTACTGGGGATTGAACCCAGGGGTGCTCTACCACTGAACTACATATCCAGCCCTTTCGTTTTTTATTTTCAGATAAAGTCTCACTGAGTTGCTCAGGCTGGCTTGGAATTTGAGATACTCTTGCCTCATGTCTGTACAGTATCAGGGATTATAGGCATGTGTCACCACGCCTGGCTAGGGTTATGATTTTTAAAATAATGAATTGGCTTCCCTGTCTTCTCCAAAGATGATTACTCTCCCTGCCCCCTGTATTGCTATGAACTCAGATTTAAACATGTTTGTTGGAGTTCAGTCCTTTCTAATTCTTAACACTTGTTGGCTGTTGGGAGGCTCTTTAGGTTTGCTCCTTAATCTTTTATTTTTTATTTTCTTGTAGTTGTCAATGAATATTTATTTATTTATATGTGGTGCTGAGAATCAAACCCAGTGCTTCACACATGCTAAGCAAGCGCTCTACCACTGAGCTACAGCTACAGCCCTGCTCCTTAATCTTTTTACCATGATTCAAAGATCTTTGATTAGTTCCCTCACTACCTTATAAAATGAGATGAGACATTCCAGGAGCATATACAATTTCTGCCTTATACCCGGATTATCTCCTAGAAGCCTTGTCTGTCTTTTGTTTTCAGTAGGAAATGATATTTCAGAATCACAATCAGGACTATAGAGATGCTCAGATGCTTACTGCTACCAGGATCTTTGTTTCTATTTTCTTTTCCTAACAGGTTACTCAATGCTTTCGCCTAGATACCTATTTTTTTTTATTATTATTATTATTTTTTTTTTTTGGCGGTGCTGGGGATTGAACCGAGGGCCTTGCTTGCAAGGCAAGCACTCTACCAACTGAGCTATATCCCCAACCCCTGATTATTATTTTTGTTTCTGTTTTTTAAAGGTATAAGTCATGTCAGGCTCCTGGCCTTTCTACAGGGGGCTATATTTTATTTCTGTTTTTGTGGTACTGGGAACTGAACCCAGGGCCTCACACATGCTAGGCAGTGTTCTACCACTGGGCTATATCCCCAGTGCTTGGTGTTGATTAATTTGATTCAATGTTCTGAAACATGCAGTGTATACCTGACATATGTAGTTTTTTTTTAATGTATATTTTTTAGTTGTTGATGGACCTTTATTTTATTTTTGTTTATATGTGGTGCTGAGAATTGAACTGAGTGCCTCACACATGCTGGGCAAGTGTTCCACCACTGAGCCACAACCCCAGCTTTGAAATATATAGTTTCTAATATTTTATTTATTTATTTATTTACTTACTTACTTACTTACTTACTTACTTATTTTTGCACTGCTGGGGATTGAACCTAGGGCCTTGTGCTTGAGAGGCAGGCCCTCTACCAACTGAGCTATATCCCCAGCCCCATATTTTTTATTTTAATAAAATTTTCTTGAATTACAGCTTTTAGTATTTGGCATTTCCTTGCTTTGGTTTTCTTTAGATATTTCTCTTACATTTCAACATTAATACAATGTTGAAAAAATCTTGCCACTTTCTCTAGAATCCTTTTATTCATTTAAAAAAATTTGGGGGGATATGCTCCTCACTTTCCATTTTTCTTAAGACATTGTCTATTGTGTTTGTTCACTGTTGTGTTTCTTTGTTTTTATTTTTTGTTTCTAGCATAATCTTTGTTATTTCTAGTTATTGATTGATTTTTTTTCTTATATTTCTGAGTTTCTGTATTTCTAATGTTGTTTTAATTTTTTTTTTTTTTTTTTTGCGGTGCTGGGGATTGAACCCAGGGCCTTGTGCTTGCAAGGCAAGCACTCTACCAACTGAGCTATATCCCCAGCCCAGTTTTCATATTTTATATAATCTTAATGTTTTTTGTATTTTGAGGGATAGTAGGTTACAGTTCCTGTTTTGTGTATCTGCCCTTCTGGCATGCTTCAGTGGTCTGTCGAGATGTCATTTTTCCCTAGTCTGTCTATCCCCACCCCCATTCTAATAATAACTTGTATGAATGTGGATATGAAAACTTTCTGGGTCATCTTTATTGAAAATAAGTTTTCCTGAAATTTTTGGAAAAGACATAGTGATGCAGGACAGCATTTCTGATTTAACCGAATTATTGGGGTGATCGTTAAAAAGGTGGTGGATTGCCTTTTCAGATCTCCTGGTTTTGTTAGCTGCCCATCACTTTCATGTAGACCTTCACTTTTCTTTGTTTCTCTTGCACCTTCCCTGCTCACATTTGTTTTCCTCAGTTCAAGACTTTGTCCTGTAAAGGAGGTCTTGGTCATTTTTGAAGTTCAAAAGGGCTTGACTGCTGTATTCACTTCAAACCTTACTCCTGTAGGCCATTTACCATCATCTTCAGCTGCATTGATCAACTCTCCTATTCTCCCCAGTTTCATCTGCATTTTCAGATTTACTCATTGAATATTCCAGTGAATACTTCTTTGCTATTTTGCTTGTATAAGAACATGAAAGGGCAAAGTAATCCTTATCTCACCAGACCCCAAAATTGCAGGTATCTTTTTCTTCTATAATTGGAGCTAACAGTTCAGCCGAAAAACTGATTTAAAAATACATATAGAAAACAATGATACCCTGGATATAAGACTTAATAGCATCTTTACTGAATGCTTTCCACACAGCCAAGTGCCTCTCCGGGGTAATGACTTCCTACTCTATAGTAAACCTGAGGAAACATTTAATTCCTTTAACCCTCAAAGTTAGATAGGCTCAGCCGGGTGCGGTGTCGCACACCTGTAATCCCAGCACTTGGGAGGCTGAGGCAGGAGGATCGTGAGTTCAAAGCCAGCCTCAGCAACTTTGCAAGGCCCTAAGCAACTCAGTGAGACCCTGTCTCTAAATAAAATACAAAATAGGCCTGGGGATGTGGCTCAGTGGTGGAGTGCCCCTGGGTTCAATCCCCAGTACCCCAAATACCAGAACTCAAAAAAAAAAAAAGAAAAGAAAAAGTTAGGTAGGCTCATCTGACTGATTCTGGCCACTGGGTTTTGAGGGGAAATTGTGTTATTTCTGGGTTGGTGTAAAAAGCTTATGAAGATTCTCTGGTCTTTTTCTTTGTTTAGGAAGTACCTAAACAGGTGATTCATTTGATACAGGGCAAGATGGTAGTTGAATGTCTGGAATTAAATCTGTGTGATGTCATTGTACATATTATATGAGTCAAAGTTTTCTTATGTTGAGCCTTTGAAATTTTGGAGTTGTAAACATACCATCTAATATGGTAGCTCTCAGCCACGTGTGTCTGTTGAGCCACTGATTGAGATGTGCTGCAAGTTTAAAGTACATACCAGATTTAGACGTCTTAAGTATGAAAGAAAAGACTATAAAATATCTTTTAATAAGTTTTATATTGATTATATATTGAAATGATAACATCTTAGGCCCACTGGGCTAAATAAAAACATTTAAATTAATTTCAGCTTTCTCTAATTCTTTTCCTGAGGCTGCACTGCTAGAAAACATACATGTGGTCACATTTGTGGTATTAAATTTCTTTTAAATAGCACTAACCCTACCTGGAGTGATTCAGTACCCCCTTTCATCTTGGCAGAAGATGGTAGCTATTTATCTAGACAAACCAAACCGTTGGGGCTCCAGATTTGGAAAGAATACAGAAAATCAATATATTATAAACAGATTAAGCAAAAGCCTACCACTGATAACAGGAGATGTACTGCCTTCTCTTAATTTCTGTCCCATATCTTTATTGTATTCGTTTGCAGAATACACTGGAGGTATATGCTCCTTCAAGGAGACTGGAGGACTCTTACAAGAAATTGAATGACTCCAGGGAAGAGATCAACAGAGCCTGACATTTCAGGGTCTCCATATCAAATACAGACAGGTGACTGTTCAACTATCTTAAAGTGAAGCCCATCAACTTACAAGCCCCAGCTACAACCGGAGAATATCTGGTCAGGGTTCATGACCTTCATGAAACTGGTTAAGGGAAAGTATTAGAATAATAGTTGTAGCAATGAGTCCATTCATGTATTAAGGTAAAGTAAATAACAGTACAAATAGGAGAAAGTTAGTACATCATCTTTGTGACAAAGTTCTCCTACATCTATATTCCATCTTTTTTTTTTTTTTTTTTTTCAGTTTTTTCACTGTGGTAAAATACATACATGAAATTTACCTTCTTGGGCTGGGGTTGTGGCTCAGTGGTTAAAGTGCTTGCCTAGCACGCATGAGGCACCGGGTTCGATTCTCAGCACCACATATAAATAAAAGAATAAAATAAAGGTCTGTCAACATCTAAAAAATATTTTTTAAAAAAATTTACCTTCTTAACCATGTTTAAGTGTACAGTTCAGTTATATTATTCATAGTGTTCTATAACCATCACTACCATCCATCCCCAGAATTCTTTTCATTTCGCAAAATGGAAATTAAACTCATTAAACAGTCATTACCCCTTTCCCCAATCCTGGCAACCAACCTCTGTCTCTAAGTACCTCATGGTAGTGGAATCACACAGTGTTTTTCTTTTAGTGACTGGCTTATTTAACTTAGCATAATGTCCTGAAGATTCACCATGTGGTAGCATATGTTAGAATCTCCTTTTAAAGGCTGAGTAGTATTCCATTATATGTTCAGGCATGTGGTTGAGAATAACGTTCTGAGAAATTTGTCGTCAGGTGATTTTGTCCTTGTGCAAAACATCATAGGGTGTACTTCCACAAACCTAGATGGCACAGGTCAGTCACTTGATTTGGCCTCTTGACACAATTGAGATGCATTAAACACAAAATGTATGAAGCTGCTACTGATACAACACAGCATACCACTTTGACTTTTTATGAGTACAATCTGAAATAACAGAAGTATAGTTAATACACAATCTGGTGATATAGTGGTTTATTATCATTATCAGGTATTATGTACTGTATATAATTGTATTGCTGTACTTTTCTATGACTGGCAGTGTAGTAGATTTGTTTATACTAGCTCATCACAAATGCGTGTTATGGTTTGGATTTGAGGTGTCCTTAGAGAAGTTCATGTTAGACAATGCAGGAATGTTCACTCGTAAAATGATTATTATGAGACCTGTGACCTCATCGGTGGATTAATCCATTTGATGAATTAATTTGAGTAGATTACTGAGTAGTTAACTGTAGGTAACTGTAGTAGGTGGGGCATGACTGGAAGAAGTAGGTCACTGGAAATTTATCTTGTGCCCTTGGCGATTATATACCGTTTCCCTTGCTCCTTGATATCTCTCTGCCAAGAATTGAGCAGCTTTCCTCCATCACACCCTTTTGTCATGATGTTTTGCCTCACCTTGGGTCCAGAGCTATTGAGTTGGCCAATCGTGGACTGAAACTCTGAAACCTGAGCTCAAAATAAACTTTTCTTTCCCTAAGTTGTTCTGGTCAGATATTTTGGTCACAGTGAGGAAACATTGACTAACACAACTTGAATAATGTATTGCACAGTTGCCATTATGAAGGCTACAACATCATTAGGCAATAGGAATTTTCAGATTTTTTTCAGATTCATTATAATCTTAGGATCACTGTTGAATGTGTGGCTGGTTTTGACCAAAATATTGTTGGGCAGTGCATGACTATATATAACACGTTTTGATTATCGATTCATCCATCGATGAGCGCTTGTGTTGCTTCTGCATTTTAGCAATTGTGAAAAATGCTGCTGTGAGCCCAGGTGTACAAATAAGAGTTCTAGTAACAACTGTACTTTATCTAACAAATTGGATTACTAGATGAAATGGATAGAAAAGCTACCAAGACTAAAACGTGAAGAATTGAAAAAATCTGAATAGATCTGTAACTATTAAAGGAAACTGAATGAGCAATCAAAAGTAGCCAGGTGAAGTGGTATACACCTTTAATCCCAGCAACTTGAGAGGCTGATGCAGGAGAATCTCAAGTTTGAGAATAACCTCAGCCACTTAGCAAGGCCCTAAGCAACTTACCAAGAACTGGTTTCAAAATAAAACATAAAAAGGCCTTGGAGGGGGGATGTGGCTGGAGTATGGCTCAGTGGTTAGAGCACTTGCCTAGCATGTGTGAGGCACTGGGTGATTCTCAGCACCACATATAAATAAATGAATAAAATAAAGGTCCATCAACATCTTAAAAAAGTGGGGAGATGGGGATGTGGATCAGTGGTTAAGTGCCTCTGGGCTCAGTCCCTGGTACCAAAACTAGAAACAACAAAATAAAACCTCCCCCAAAAGAGAAACCTTGTAACTGGATGGCTTCACTGTAAATTCTATGAAACATTTAAAGAACTAACACACAGATCTTCCTCAAACTTTGCAAAGAAGAGGAAGAAACACTTGTATCTTTAGAGATCTCTTATTTATTAAGAATACCGTGTTTTGTGACAGTTTCATATATGGAGAAACTTTTAAATTTTTTTTAAAAAAGATAAGGTCTTTGCAATTTGAGTTTTCCTAGAAAACTTCCTTCTTATCAACAAGTTAGAAATACATGCTTGAACTGTGCACCTTCCTTTGACCACTCATCTCACCTCCTAAAAATAATGGCATTATACACTATTTTCTTAGATTATTATAGTAATTGTCCTTGAGATTACCAGTAGGGTAACAGCCTCTGGGCATACCATGGATTCTCTGGGTTTCTGAGTAGTGCAGTTTATGTGCATGCTACCTGTGGAGAAGAAATGATTTCCCCAGCTTCCTCCAGTACTTCATGTTTGTATACAAATTATTCAGAGGAGAGTTTATTATCATGTGATGTATAGGCAGATGATTTCTCTAGTCGCTTTTCCAGCACTGTTCCGACTCCTCCCTTCTTCTCACCCTGAACCTCATTCCCACCTTTTTGGTTCTGAAAGATGGCTTCACTTTCTACTTCTTAAATTACGTTGTTCAATTTCTTCTCATCCATCTACCTCAAAGATCTCTCTTTCTTTTTGTGGTGCTAGGAATCAAACCTCCAGGGCTTTGTGCATGCTGGATAAGCACCCTGACACTGAACCATACCTTTAGCCCCAGATATCTTTTTGAGCCCCTTTCTTCTGTTTCACAAGTTTTCCTTTTTTCTAAGGCTAGATTCTTATCTCCTGACACCTTCCTTTCATTGTCCCTCTCTCCTTCCTTCACTGTTTTCAGTTTGTTGGCAAACCTGGTCAAATTTCCTTTAAATTCAGTAAATCTCTCGCAATTAGAGAAATGCAAATCAAAACTACACTGAGATTCCATCTTACTCCAGTCAGAATGGCAATGATCAAGAATACAAGCAACAATGAATGTTGGTGAGGATGTGGGGGAAAAGGTACACGCATACATTGCTGGTGGGACTGCAAATTTGTGCAACCACTCTGGAAAGCAGGATGGAGATTCCTAAGAAAATTTGGAGTGGAACCACCATTTGACCCAGTCATCCCACTCCTTAGTTTTATACCCAGAGGACTTGAAATCAGCATACTACAGTGATGTTAGCCACATCAATGTTTATAGCAGCTCGATTCATAATAGCTAAACTATGGAATCAACCTAGATGCCTTTCAACAGATGAATGGATAAAGAAACTGTGGTATACATACACAATGGTGTATTTCTCAGCCTTAAAGAAAAATGAAATTATGCCATTTGCAGGTAAATGGATGGAACTGAATAATATCATGCTAAGGGAAATAAGCCAATCCCAAAGAACCAAAGGCCAAATGTTTTTTCTGATATGCAGATTCTAATTCACAATAAGGTGGGGGAAAAATAGTGATATTTTGGATTCAACGGAGGGGAGTGAAGGGAGGGGGGGGGCATGGAGATAGGAATGATAGTAGAATGATTCAGACATTATTACCCTGTGTACATTATGATTTCCTGACCTGTGTAACTCTACATCATGTACAACTAGAAGAATGAGAAGTTATACTCCATTTATGTATGATATATCAAAGTCATTCTACTGGTGTCGGGGCTGTAGCTCAGTGGTAGAGCGCTTGCCTTGCACGTATGAGGCACTGGGTTCAATCCTCAGCACCACATAAAATTAAATAAATAAAGATATTGTGTTCATATATAACTAAAAATATTTTTAATGCATTCTACTGGAATGTATAACTAATTAGAACAAATTTTAAAAATTAGTATAAATTAACAAAATCTTTCCTTCTCTGTTATTGCCTTGAAGCTATATATCACTCTCCTTTTCACCTCCAGACTTCTCAAAATGGTTGTGTATACCTTTATAGCTCCAGTCACTTGTTATGTACTTCTTCCTTGTCATTGCCATTTTTGCATCACTTGTTTTTAAATTGTTGGGACCCATGGTTTTTATTACTTACCCTTTTTGCATTATCATCTTTTTACTACTTAATTTTTAAAAAATTTATCTTGTAATAGGAACTTTGAAAAATACAGTGAAGTATAAAAAAGAAGAAAATTATCACCTGTAATAACAAAAATATTCATTATCAAACTTAGGAGTATATCCCTTCCACCTCTCTCTCTAATGCATTAAGAAAAAGAATCATACTTTATTTTTTCTTGTTATGTGATCTTTTTCTGTTTTAATACATTGTGAGCATATTTCCAATCACTTGTTCTTCTGCAGTATAGCAGTAACCACATAAATTGGCAATGTTGAGGTTGTCCAGTTTAAAATACTGGCTTCAGTTACTCCCTAGCTGTGTGACCTGGGGCAAGTTACTACTCTGGATTTCAATGTCTTGGTCTTGAAAACAAAGAGAACATTCTTGTCTAATTCCTAGGATTCCTTTAGGTGGCAAATAGGATAATATGTTAAAAAGGATTCTTTTTTATTTTTTATTTGTTCTAATTAGTTATACATGACACTAGAATACATTATGTATTTTGATAAATCATACATAAATGGAGTATAATTTTTCATTTTTCTGATTGTACATATTGTAGGATCACATTGATCATGCAGTTATATATGTACGAGGTAATAATAATTCCCCATACCCCTTCCCCTCCCTTCACTCCCCTCTACCTAATCTAGAGTAACTATTCTTTCCTAGTGTCCCCGCTTATTGTAAATTAGCATCTGCATATCAGAGAAAACATTTGGCCTTTGTTTTTTTTGAATTTGGCTTTTTTCACTTAGCATGATATTTTCCATTTACCAGCAAATGCCATAATTTAATTCTTCTTTATTTAAAGCTGAATAATATTCCACATTTTCTTTATCCATTCATCTGTTGAAGGACACCTAGGTTGGTCCCATAGTTTAGCTATTGTGAGAACTGCTATAAATATTGTAAAAATGATCCTTGACAATTAATAAATACTAGCTGTTATAGTATTATGTGACTATACTGTAATTTATTTAAATTACTTCTTTTTGCTTGCTTCATTTTCATTAAGAAGATTGTGAAAGCATCCATGTAGTGGATGCACATTGTTTTTTGTTTGTTTTTGTTTGTTTTGCAGTACAGGGGATTGAACCCAGGGCTTTGTGCTTGTGAGGCAAGCACTTTACCAGCTGAGCTATATCCTCAGCCCCACATCGTTATTTTTAAAGTGTAGATTTTTATTAGTAAAATTACCAGGCTAGTGAGTATGTGATACATATTGTTAAATTACCCTCTGGAAAGGTTATGCTCATTTAACCTCATGGAACTGTATAAGGTACCATTAGCTTCATTACATTTTTCAAGAAACCTTCATGCTCCTGCCTTTTGTGCTGCTTCCCTTGCTTAAAGTGAGCAACAGTATGATGAATGTGTAATTTTCCTTCTGTTAAAATATTGTACTTGATTATAAAGGAATCAGTGACATGATTAGCCACAAATATTTCTTGATCTACATTTCATTTAGGTCCAACTTCAGAAAGAGAGAATGAGAGCCTATTTAGATGTGCACAAAGATAAGTAGAAATAGGTTCTAAGTCTTTGTTTTGAAAAAACCCATATTTTATCCTAAATAAATTTGAATCTCGTACTTTATTTTGGTGCCAGGTTTTATGTGGATAAAATTCTTAATTATCCTGTAGTCTGATTTACTATTTTGTTTTGTTTTGGGGGGGTAGGATTATTTTTTATTTTTTATTTTTTTTTTGAACGAGGGATTGAACTCGGGCACTCGGCCACTGAGCGACATCCCCAGCCCTATTTTGTATTTTATTGAGAAACAGGGTCTCACCGAGTTGCTTAGGGCCTCGCTAAGTTGCTGAGGCTGGCTTTGAACTCCTGATCCTCCTGGCTCAGCCTCCCGAGTCGCTGGGATTACAGGCGTGTGCCACCACGCCCAGCGGGGGTGGGATTTTTAAAGACAGCTTTATTGTGATCATTTTCATAACGTGATTCACCCATTTAAAGGACATACTTCAGTGGGTTTTGGTATGTTCGTAGATGGGTACAACCATCAAAACAGTCAATATTGGAACATTTTATCACTCAAAATGAAACATCATACCCTTTCACTATCAGTCCTCTATAACTTTTTTATTTTTAAATGATATTTTCTATTTTCAGTACTTTATATTATAGGTAAGTTGGTCCAGGACTGGAGAAGAGAAAGTATGACATTTGGATGAAAAGTGCAGTGTCTGGAGTCTAACTGATAGGTTTGAATTCCAGGTCTACCAAAATATCTGTATGACTTTGGGTGCGTTACTTAACCATTCTGAGCCTGTTTTCTTATCTGTAATTTGGAATTAGTAGAAGTGCTTGCCCCATAGACTTATTTTAAGGGTTAAACAAGATAATAAATGTATAGAATGTAGTACATAATTGACACATAGTATTCAATAAATAGAGCTCAGTAAAGGTATTATTGGTGCTGTACTTTTGTTCTTAAATCATCTAGCAAGTGTTTGATGCCATTGGGCATTGTTACTAAATACTGAGTGGTGTTTCTGTCGGTGTTTCCGAATGTTTTCTGATAACAGTATTAGTGGTTTACTCTAAAAAGTGCTTACTGTTTGCATGGCACTATTCTAAATGCTATACCTTTATTAACTCCTTTGATCCTCAACATTTCAGATATGTTCAATTATCATTCTCATTTTACAGATTGGATACATAGGATGTTAAATAGCTTGGTCAGAGGATTTCAACAGTTAAGTAGTAGAGCCAGGATTCTGCCCTTGGCTCTCAGTCTGGGTACAGAACCATTGCTCTTATCCCTGTGCTTTTATCATTACTGTCTCCTTCCTAGAAGAACAGTTGTGGATTTTTAGGCATTTTGATGTTTTGGCTGCTGGAAATTCTATATCGAAAAGGACTGTGAGGTCTTTAGTGCTTGCTTGGAAGAACTAAAGTGAGTGGTGTTGTCTACTCTGGGCATGGACTTCAGGGTGGTTTTGTTTTCCATCTGGAACAGATTATGCCTTGATGATTCTGTTCTATGAGCCTAAAATGAGGACTCTGGGTGGGGCCAGGGCTAGTAGTCACAGGGCACACTTCTTGGGCCTCTTGGAATGTTCATTTAAACCTGAGCTATTCCTTCCTTGAATGCTATCAAATCCTGCCAGTCCTTGGAAGGCCACTTATATTACTTCTCTTGGACTCAGCCCCAGTGATCTTTCCACCTGTGGAGTCACATAATTGTCATGTGTAGTAGTGTGACAGCATTTGTGTTATCATTTTGGTACTGTTATTTCAGTTTTAGTGTGTTTTTGACTTCACATATTAAATGCTGCTTGAGACAGGAAACTTTATCTTAAATGTTTTAAATTTCACTATAGTACCCCTGAAAGTGTTAGCAAATGAGATGTGCATGTGTGTGTAAATGTTTTTCTTTCAATCTTTTTTCTGTTGATAATAGTTGGTCTCTGAAATTCAAACATATGCAGTCTCCCAGACTTAGTCCCAGAGATATGTGGTATATGTTGTAAGAAGGTAGTTAGTCCTTAGGCTATTGGGTTATGTGCAGTATGTTGAGAACATTGCTTCTAATTGTCTGAAACTCTTTCAGACCTGTTGCTTCCTTTTGAAATTTTCCTTGATTGTCCTAGTTGATGCTCATCCTGTGTACAGGCCCCTCCCTTAGGCATGTGACTCACTGATGTGAAACCAGCACAGGACAGTAATTAACTACCTCTCTCTCACATCACATAGAGATGAGAAGGTAAATGAAGGCTTCCTAAATAACACTTTCTTCCCCAAGTGTTTACCCACCTATGGACATGTAGCAACACTGTCCCTCATCTGATCTTTGGAGGAAGTATCTCTAGAATGTTGGCCTCCTAATATAAATGATTAGTTTGCATATTCTTGTACAAATGATAGATTTTTCAACTGATTTCGTTTTCTGTAATTTTTAGAATGTCAGTAGTTTGGTCATATTGAGATTATATATATATATATATATATATACACACACACACACACACACATACATTTGGAAGAGTGATAATTGGATTTTTAATGAAGGTAATTTTAAGTTTTTAGTAATTAATAAAGTCAAATATTTTGACTGATTAGTCGGATTGAAGTCTGACATAACCAGTACCTCCTTAAGATAATCTGATAGATGTTTATTCATTTTTCATGAAGTGTAATTAGATTTTTAGGAAAATATATCCTTGTAAAGAAATTTATTCTACCTTTGTTATTGCAGCTTGGCAGTCAATTTTTTTTTTTTTTTTTTGGCAGTACTGGAATTGAATGCAGGGCTTCCCACATGCTAAGGCAAGTATTGTGCCATTGAGCATACCCCCAGCCCTTTTTATTTTATTTTTGAGACAGGGTCTGGTTAAGTTGCCCAGGCTGTCTTCGGACTTAAAATCCTCCTGAGTAGCTGGGATTACATGCATGGACCACCATGCCCAACTTTGAACAAATATTGAAAACAGATAGTATAATTGCATTGCCAAGAAGTCCTTGCCTTTAGATTGCTTATGATGTTGTTGCTGAAACAGTCTTTGACCTATTAAGTACAATTTAATTTTTCATATAACTTATAATTCACAATTTCCAGAAAAAAATTAAAATTTACTGTTCAAGGAAAACTCTTTGGGACTTCTTTATAGGTCTGTGACGTTTTGATTTTAATAGCTTCTGTCACACCAACATTGTTTATTTAACCCAGGCAAGGTGGTGCACACCTGTAAACCCAGCAGTTTGGGAGGCCGAGGCAGAAGGATTGCAAGTTCAAGGCCCCCTTCAGCAACTTACAGGCCCTGTCTCAAATTAAAAAAAAAAAAAAAAAAAAAAAAATAGGGAGGAGACTGGGATATAACTCAGTGGCAGAGCACCTCTGGGTTTAATCCCTAGTACCACACACAAAAAAAACCCTGTATAAAATTACAATTTGTTTATAATTTGAATATAATAAAATACTTAGTTTTACAAATTTTTACTTATAAATTGATTGAAAAGTTGATAGTAAACATTCCTTCATCTTTCACCATATTCAGTTTATTTGCTAACATGAATAAAATGTCAATCATAATGTGGAATGAAAAAACAAGTGAAAGAAGAATGCACATATATAGTGTAACTATTCATATAAACCCCAGCACCGCCAAAAAAAAAAAAAAAGCTTCAAAGTAGAAAGAATTTTAAAATATATTTAAAGGAAAATACCAGTGTGATACAATGTAAAGAAAATTAAGGGAAAGCCGGGCGCGGTGGCGCACGCCTGTAATCCAAGCGACTTGGGAGGCTGAGTCAGGAGGATCGCGAGTTCAAAGCCAGCCTCAGCAACTTAGTGAGGCCCTAAGCAACTCAGTGAGACCCTGTCTCTAAATAAAATACAAAATAGGGCTGGGATGTGGCTCAGTGGCTGAGTGTCCCTGAGTTCAATCCCTGTTCAAAAAAAAAAAGAAAATTAAGGGAATAATGCCAAATTTAGAATGGTAGTTACCTTTGGAGAGGAACAAGTAACTGGCATGAGACATGGAGGGTGTCAACGCTGCCAATACATTTCTTACTTAGAAGATTGGGACAAATTATTCATTTTTATTACCATTATTTAAAATATACTTCTACATTGTATATTCTCTTGTATGTAGAATGGATTTTAGGCTAGAAGTTCTATAATCTGAAGCAAATATAGCTAAATAGTAACATTTTAAAAGTCTGGGTATGAGGTAAACAGGTGTCTATTGTACCACTTTTTATATTTTCAGAACATAGTGTAATTTAAAAAAAATAAGTACCACAAAATTCTATCTTAAAATTTAAGAACACTGTATCACAAATTGTTAACAGCTAATACCTCATGCCTCAAAACAGATATTAAGCTATTACCAAATAAAGAAAAAAATGAAAAGAATTATTTCACTTCCCATTGTAATTAACAGAAAATATATATCATCTATATAAAATTTATTTTAAAAATTTAACTTATAATCATTAAATACAATTAGCAAATTGTGGGATACAACCTTGTTTTTAGGCTACACCTGTCGAAATGTTCACAGTCTAAGTATTTATAGTTTCCTTCAAATGTCTCAGAACAGAAAAGTGTGTATGTTTTCCTGAGAGGGAGAAAATAAGAAAGAAGCAAATGAACTGCTGAATATTTGGAGTTGAGTACAAGCTCAGCCTTTGACATTTAGTAAATTTTGGTGTGAAGGAAGACTTTATTCAGTACCATTGCTGTAAGTGGGTACAGGGACCACTGTAGCAGTTGTGCAGTAGGAGAGAAAAAGGTTGCACTCAACTCTACCTACAATATAGGCAATTGGGAACTCAAAGCCAGTGAGCATGTTGGGGCTTAGTGGATGGAAAACTGTTAAGAGGAAACATCAGGTGTGGAAGAATTTGTGAGTGTCTAAAAGTGCAATTGGTGGGCTACATGTTAATATATACTTAGTTTTTTAAAGAAACCGCCAAACTCTTTTCTGAAGTGGCTGTGTCACTTTGTATACTCACTTATCCTGTATGAGCAATCCATTTCCTTCACTTTCTTGCCAGTAATTGGTGTTGTCACTATTTTTAATTTTACCTATCCCAGTAGATGTGTAGTTATGATCTCAGCATAGGCTTAATTTGCATTTTCTGATGAGCAGTGGCCTTGGCCATCTCTTTCTCAGTGTTTTTTGCCATTCCTATATCCTCTTCAGTGAAATGTCTCTTCATATTTTTTGCCCATTTTCTAGTTGAAGTCTTCTTTTTACTGTTAAGTTTTGAGGTGTATATGTTCTCTAAGTTTGTACCTTTTTAACAGGATCTTTTGCAGAGCAAAAGCTTTTGATTAATTTTGATTAATTTATCATTTTTCTTCTGTGAATCATGCTTTTAATGTCATTCCCTATTTCTACTCCCACCCTCTAACTCCAGATGACCATTGATCTACTTTTTGTCTTTTGGGATTGCCTGTTTTTGGATATTTAAGTGGAATTCTGCAGTGTGTGGCCCTTTGTGTCTGTGTTCTTTCATTCAACATGTTTTTTAATGACCCTTTTTTCTCTTTCTCCATTATTAATTGATTCATTGTGGTTTTATATAATGATAGGATTTGTTGTTACATATTCATACATGTATACAATATAACAATATAATTTGGCCAACTTGACTCTCCAGCACTTCCAGTTCCCCCTTTGCTCTGATTTCCCTTTGATTTTCCCACCCACGCCACGTTTTTTTCCTTTTTCCTTTCTAGTTTCCATATATGAGAGAAAACAGGACCCTTGACCTTCTGAGTTTGGCTTATTTCACTTAACAAAATGATCTCTAGTTCCATCCATTTTCCTGCAAATGACAGAGTTTCATTTTTCTTTATGGCTGTCATTCGGGATATTTTCAAGGTTCATGTTGAATCATGAGTCAGTTCTTTTATGACTTCATTTATTCTTATGGCTGAACAATATTCCATTTCATGGATAGACCACATTATTTACCCATTTGTCAGTTAATGGACAGATTTGTTTGCACTTTTCGTCTATACCAGATGAGCTGAATGTATATCAGCCCTTCACCTTTCTCGTGTGATGTACACATGCATAGACATACTCCTATATATGTATATAGTCTTGTTTCCTTTTTTAAACAATGAAGTTTGACTTACTTTATGATTTTTTAAAAATTTAAGGTATTTGGAATCTTTCCATATCCACAAAAATATATACAATGTATCTTATTCTTTTATTAAATGTTCATTGTGGCTGTTTAATTGATTCCATACTGATAAACATTTAGGTGACATTGGGTTACTAACTGTTTTTCTTATGTGATAATAAAGATTCTTGAACAGGGTCTTTTTGGTGCAGAGTTCATTTTACATACTTTTGGACTTCAGTGTCACTTATGCTATTGCTGTAGTATTGGGATTTTCTTTGTAAAGAAGATACATATAAATGATTGCACTTAATGTAAGTGCAGTTTATTACTTACTAGAATTCTGTGGAACAAATAACTATATAAGAGAGTGGAGAAAATTTAACAGATATTTGAGATGGGTCTTTGTGAGGAAAAATGAAAGTTCACTTGGCAGAAGATAAAGATAAGTACATTTTGACTTCTGAATTCCAATTCCAAGTGTGAAGAAAAGTAAAAGCATTAAATAGCCTGGCCTCTTTAGGAAATAGCAGATAGTTTAATATGGCCAGCAGCAGGCTTTTGGGTAAGAATAATAGAAGACAAGGTAGGATAAGTAGACTGAAAGCAGATTATGGCAATCTGATTATAGTAGTCTATAAATGTCTTCCTAAAGAATTTGTACTTCAGGCTGGGGGTGTACCTCAGGGGTAAAGTGCTTGTTTAGTATGCATGAGGCCCTAGGGTTTGATCCCCAGTCCTGAGGGTGGGAGAGGCAAACTTCAATTTGTACCTACTGGAAATCATTGAAAAAAAAATTAAGTGCACTTTTATTATTTTTATTTTTAGTAAATGGTTAGAATTGCATTGTGAATATTTCCAATTACTTCCAGTGCCTCTCCCAGTTACCTGATTCTGTCTCTTGCTCTATGCAACCATTGCTTTGCTTCTTGTGTTTAAATTTGCCCTTTCTAAAGATTTCATGTACGTTGGCTTGTACAAAATGTGGCTTTTGCATCTGGCTTCTTTCACGCAGGTATTGAACCCAGAGGCACTTACCTACTGAGCCAGATCCCCAGCCCTTTTTATTTTTAGACTAAGTTGCTGAGGCTGACTTTGAACTTGGAATTCTCCTGCCGCCTGATTACAGGCATGTGGTACCACCGACCAAACTTACTGTTTCTGAAGTTTATTCATTTTATTATATGTGTCAGTATTTCATTCTTTTTTATTCCCCCATGGTACTCCATTCTGTGGTTATGCCACACTGTTTATCTGTTCTATGGGTGATGAATATTTGGCTTGTTGCCAGTTTGGGGTTTTTATGAATAATACTAGCATGAACATTTGTATTTTATGTGGACACATTTTCACTTTTCTTGGGTAGGTTCCCATAGAGAAAATTCTGGATCCTATGTAAGTTTCTGTTTTATTTAACTTAAGGAAATTGGCAAACTGTTCCCCAAAGTCACTGTATTATTTTACATTACTTTCAGCAGTGTATGAGGGTCTCAGTTTCTGTGTTCTAACACATGTATTAACTCTCTTTTTGATTATACAGACAGTATGTTGGCTGGTAGTATCTCCTTGTGCTTTTACTTTGTATTTTCATAATGAATTATGACCGTTATTTTTTTAATGAAGCACAGTCGTAGTTTAAAAACAATAGGTACAATGAATAGAGGTAAGAATGAAGGTGGTCCACATGATGACAGGGGCACTGTGCCCACCCTTCCCTCATAATCCTGGGACTCTTGACCTGCCCAGAGGAAGAGAACTTGCAAAAAGAGCTCACTCTGAGCTCCTGCCCGGTCTCTTGGCTGCCAGTCCTGGGGTAAGGAGGGAGACAGGGTCCCCCATGTATGAGCCAAGCCTCCCCTGTCCTCAGGCAGAGGCTCCTGTACAGGGGTGGGGGGTGCCAGAGAATGCTGCCTTCCCCCAGGCCTACCCATCTGTCCTTCCCTTGTCTTCCTTCAGCTCCTTTGGTTCTGTTTGCTCACTGGCCACTGTGATCATCCCAGGGGGTTCCTCCAGAAGTTAGGGGGCCTTTTCTCTCCATCCCTTGGGGCATAGGGTGGCTGTGCCTGCCCTGCCCCAGAGCAGCATCTCCTGCCTGAGCCCAGACACAGGAGCTTGGCTGGGAGCTCACCCTTAGCCCCTCCTGTGTTGCCATTTTATTAACAGCAAATAAACCAAGTAAATGGAGACTATTAAAGAACTTTATTTAAAAAAAAAAAAAAAGAATGAAGGTGGGCTCCATGAAAACTATGAGCCTACACTAGAGGATGTAGATTAGAGTTGGGGAAGAGGGATTCTAAAGATCCGTTAGCATTAGAATGGGCAGCTAAAGCAATTTTCTAAATGTGGCAGAGAGGTGGAACTTAGTGATCCCAAGATTTCAAACTTTGACAGTTCGGTAGTTAGTGCTGCCATTAGCCAAAAGAGTGAATATAGGTGTGTGAACAATTTTTGTAATGCTAGATTTTGGCTTTTATATTGATCCTGTTTTCTTGATGTGCCACTGGAATAAATATTTGAATTTTTTAGTAGTTTGGAAATACATTCAAAAGATGAATCTGAGCTGAAATTGGAATTTAGGGGAGTTATTGTATATGTAGTAGTTGAATTCATAGAAATAAATTGTCTGTTCCTAAATCATGTTATCTTTTCAGTTACTTTGAGCAACTAAAATTGGCTTAATCAATAAGAGGCTTTAATATAATACAAAGATCCAAGTTAAGATGGCTCTAGGTATTCAGGCAAGACACAATATTGCCAATGATCCAGATTATTTCCATCTTTTAGTGCTGCTGCCACTCTCATTCTGGAGCGTGTTCTCTTAAGACAGTCTCTTCTCAAAATCATACAACGAATTTCACAGTTTGGCACTTTTCTACCTGGAATTGTATGCAAAATAAGGGTGTGTGTTTATCTGGTTTGGCGGATTGGGGGTCAGTTCTGGGGATCAGACTCAGGAGCATTCTATTCTAAGCTACATCCCAACCCTTTTTGTTTGGTTTTGAGAAAGGGTCTTCTTGCTAAGTTGCTCAGGCTGGCCTCAAATTTGTGATCCTCCTTCCTTAGCCTCCCTAGTCACTGGGATTATTGGCATGAACCACCACACTCAGCTCATCTGGCTCTTTGCTTCATCCAGGAAAACCTTTCCCTAGCAAGCAAATGAACTCTCTTCATCTTGCTGGCTGGAATTGGGCTAGAGCATTCTAGCCCAAGAATCTTTCTCTTATCTCTCTTCTGGAAGAAGCTTTTCCCTCTTGTCTTTTGGTTCCCGTCTGTATTTCAGATAGGTTAGATTTTTTATTTTATTTATTTATTTTTTTTAATTTTTTTGGAACCAGGGATTGAACTCAGGGACACTCGGCCACTGAGCCACATCCCCAGCCCTATTTTGTATTTTATTTAGAGACAGGGTCTCACTGAATTGCTTAGGGCCTCGCTAAGTTGCTGAGGCTGGCTTTGAACTCGCGATCCTCCTGACTCAGCCTCCCAAGTCGCTTGGATTACAGGCATGCGCCACCAAGCCCGGCTAGATTTTTTAGATGACTCAGTTTCTTATTGAGTCATTACTATTAGATACTTCAACTCAGCTAATATTTGCCGAAATCCTATTCTGTGTCATTAACTATGCTAGATTTTAGGATACAGAAATGAATCTATAAGAAAAGAAACATTGTTTAATATGGAAACGGCTTAAATAGAAGAACTATGCCCTAAAGTTCGTTTGTATTTTATATCCATGTATGTATGTATGTATGTATGTACACATGTATATGTATATATATGTATTATGTGTATATGTAGGCATGTTTAATGCCATCATTTGTATCTTTGGACTTATAAAAAAGGGCATCTTTAGTTTCAAAATCAAGCTTGTATTCAATTGATAAATTAACTTTTGGAACATTTAGAACACAATGTGTTCATGAGTTGATTCTCCCTGTCTGTTATTTGGTTACACATGAACAAATGGTAAACCTAAATTACTGTTGTTCATTTGAGTTACTTAAAGCAAAAACCATGTTATGTTTTTTGACAGCATAATGTGAGTGTTCTGGTTAACATACTAAAGATTTTAACAGTACTAATTTTTGCTTAAGATCCCAACTGAAATGTTTGTAAAATAAAATGATTTTGTAATTTGGTTCTGATTTTTTAAAAAACGGTTATTTGAATGCAGTTGTGGTATTTATACAGTAGATGTTTATACAGTAGATGGAGTACTTTTATGGGTATTGAGAAGAGAGAAGAAATGAAGTTAGGAATAAGGGAATTGGGAGTGTTAGAAAAAAATGTGCAATTTAATATCACTGATTATTCTGAATGCTAATTCCACTACATTTTGATAACTAGTACAAACTCAAAAAGTAATCACAAGCTTCAGTTTGGGCTGAGTATATTTATCAAAAGCATACTTAATGCTGTATTCTTTTCTATTAAGTACACTGTACTTAATACAAGAATTAATGGGTGACATTCTGATACCGTTGAGTCAAAGATAACTATTCTACCCATAATGTTTGTTCTTGATGGGTCCTGGGTTCTGTATGGTGTGGGGGCGGGGGTTGGGAATTGAATCCCAGAGCCTCACACTTGGCAAATGTTCTACCACTGAGCTAGCAGTACTTGCAACCCCTAGTGATCTTAAAGTATGTTGGTGGCTTAAGATTTAACCATTTTAATAATTTTGAAAACCAAGAGGAAAGTGTGGCATGGAAGCACACACCTATAATCCTACAAATCGGGAGGCTGAGGCAAGAGGATCACAAGTTCGAGGTCAGCGCTAGCAACTTAGTAAATCCTAAGCAACTTAGGGAGACCCTATCTCAGAATAAAAATAAAAAGGGCTGAGGATGTAGCTCAGTGGTAATGTGCCTCAGTTCAATCCTCAGTACTAAAACAAAACAAAACAAAACCCCAAAACAACCAAGAGAAATGTGTACATCTTGATGTCAGGAAAATGTATTTTGTAAAGGAAAATATGTGAATAAAATGAACTGTCCACATTTGTTTGCAAATAACTAACTTGAATAAATTTTAATGTTAGCCTCTGAATTGTAAAACATTAGAGTATACTTAGGTTTGATTTTCATTTATTCAAAGTCATTAAGAAACTGATATGTTTTAAAAGAATTACCTTCTCTTTGCTTTCTACAGTTAACATGCTTGAAAATTTTAAACAAAATCTTTGGGAAAAAAATACTTATTTGGTGTTTGGTTTTGACTTGCGTCCCTGTGGTGGTTGGATAAAAGTTTACAGTGCTCAGACTGTTGTAAATTGCCCTGTAAGTCAAGTGGTTGAAGTTGTCAGAACATTTTGGCTATGTTAATCTTGTTCCTGCTTATATGTGTGTGTATTTATAGATTTGTGCTTACAGAACTATAGTACTATATTGCAAAGGTCCTAATCTTTACTTTATTCATACAATTTCTAATATGTAAGAAATTATCTTCAGACCTGTACTGTGTAGCACATCTTTCCTCTGTTCTGTTTGGCTCTGAATAATGAAGTCAAACCTTACTTGATTTTCCTTAGCAAGTCTTAGGGTCACTTTTCTTTTGCTTATTTATTTTTCCTTTTTTTTTTTTAATCAACTTTAGATTTAGCCTAACACTGTTACATTGTTTTTTAAGCCAAGGAAACAATGTTGTAATGATTAGTGTTGTGATAAACAATGGTTGGTAAGTGGTTGACATGATATTTATCATTTGATCCATTAGAAATATCTGATAAAATTAGAATAAGATCATCTTGGTGGACTGTCTTGGTTTTATGCAAATAGATTAATCTGAGTTTGTTTAATGCAGTGATTACTTTCTCTTTCTGTACATACCCTTTGGGAGGAATGATGTAGTTGGCAAAGAATGGCTTTGGAGGGAAATTTTTATGCCATTTCTAAAGTGGAACCATAATGCAATTATTTTTTCACTAATGTAAGGGAAATTCTTAAAAGAGTATGAATGTCTCAGAAAATAAAACAAAACCATGAAGTCTCCAATCCTGCCATCCTGCATTTTTCTTAGTGATTGTCATGAAAGATTTAGCATAGTCCTATGGCAGCCTGTCTGCTGAGTAGAGTCTTGTCTTTAACAAAGACTGCTATCTGATATGCCAGACCGTTTCAGGTTGCCCTGGTTTACATGAAGTAGTCATTATTGCCAAGACTACTAAACCTCAGTGTGACACAAGTGATACTTCTAAATTGTCTTGAAGGCAAAGGCCTTTAACCTTGCTGTGGGATGTAAGCTAATGTTCATACAGTTTTTTAAATATGCAACAGAATACTTTGTTATTTGAAGTTTCAATTAAAAGAGATATTCAGTAAAATTATTTTTTAAATCTGCAAGTAAAAACCACACATCTTTAAGTAAATTAAAATTTCTGACATCTTCTTTTAGTATGCTTATTCCTTGAAACTGAAGGGTCCTAATGACAGTATTAACATAGTTTAAATCTAGCCCATGGGATTGGATCTATCAGTGCTATTAATTCTTCACTGTCATAAATCCTAATATTCTAGGTAGAAGTTAGAATGAAATTAAAACTGGTTAATGAAACTTGATAAAAAGGGATAAAGGAAGTACTAGCTAGATGAGATGGTCAAATGTTTTTGCCTATGTAAGAATATGAATTTTTAAAATTGTAATATTTAATTGATATTATTTACTGTAATGATACTTTAATGCCATTTAGCTAGCAGTCAGTAGTAGTAGTAGTAGTAGTAGTAGTAGTAGTACCAGGGATGGAACCCTGGGCCACTCAACCACTGAGCCACATCCCCAGCTCTTTTTTGTATTTTTATTTAGATACAGATTCTCACTGAGTTGCTTAGAACCTCTCTAAGTTGCTGAGGCTGATTTTGGACTCCCAATCCTCCTGTCTCAGCCTCTTGAGCTGCTGGGATTACAGGCGAGCGCCACTATGCTCTGCTAGCTTGCGCTTACATTCAGTAGACTCCATTGGTAGGTTTGACTATTTATTGCAACCAAGTATATTTTTAAAAATTTGGGGCTGGGGATGTAGCTTAGTTGATAGAGTGCTTTCCTCGCAAGCATAAGGCCCTGGGTTCAATTCCCAGCACCGCAAAAAAAAAAAAAAAGGTTCTTTTTAGTTATACATGATAGAAGAAAGTAGTTTGGCAAATTACATGTACATAAAGGATAATTTATTCTATTTAGGTTGTACATGATGCAGAGTTTCCCTGGTCATGTATTCAAATACAAGGCTAGGAAAGTTATGTCTGAGTAATTCACTGACCTTCCTATTCCCCTCCCTCCTTCTTTCCCTTTGTTCCCCTTTGTCTAATCCAATGTATTTCTAAGAATATTAATATTGTCAAATTGTAAGTTTCAGTGCTATTTCCAGCAGTTCTTGTTTTTTCAAATTGAGATTTTTGTTTCTCAAAACTTTAACATGGAAATTTTATAGGTGATATACTTTTTCCCCACAGAACTAACTTTGTATGCTTCTTTGGTCTAAGATTGGGAAAATGATAAAGTGATAAGTTTCTAAATAATGGGAACTTTTCAATGTCTTTACTTTGAAAATGTGTTATTTTACACATGAAATATTTTTAGTATTGCTTTTACATGTGTTATTCTGACAAATAAAAGTTATTTCTATCTTTCGTTTTTCCCCCCAGATTTATGAAAATATGCATCAGCTTAATACTGTCTTGGAATTCATGAGATGGAAGCATAGGTCAAAGTTGTTTGAAGAGAATTGGAAGTACAATTTCATAGCCACATCTCCAAGGTAAGGAAAAGATTTTTAAGAAATAATAGAGTAATATGAAAATTCTCCTCTTTTTTTGGAACTAGGGATTGAACTCAGGGACACTTGGCCACTGAGCCATATCCCCAGCCCTATTGGTATTTAATTTAATTAAATTAATTAATTCATTTATTTGCAGTGCTGGGGCTTGAACCCATGGCCTTGTGCTTGCGAGGCAGGCACTCTACCAACTGAGCTATATCCCCAGCCCCCTGTTGGTATTTTATTTAGAGACAGGGTCTCACTGAGTTACTTAGCACCTTGCCCTTGCTGAGACTGCCTTTGAACTCACTATACTCCTGCCTCAGCCTCCTGAGCTGTTGGGATTACAGGAATGCACCACCATGCCCGGCAAAAAAATTCTCCGTTCTTAACAAGCTCCTTTCTTCTGTGTCACCACTGCAATTTTATTTGCGCTTCTTTGGTTTCTTTGTAATACCACAACTTTGTGTTAGCTTCTTTAGTTTCTTGAAACACCTTCTTTGTGAGTTCATAAGTAATTCTTATTTATTTTCCTTCTCTTACAAATATTGAACTTCTTCGGGAGTGAAAAATACTTCTTATCAATACCACTTTCTTATAGAAAGTAAGCATTATTTCTTTCTCCAGGATTTTATTTCTTCCCCCTGGAAAGCAGAGTTCAAATGGAAGACTGTATTAAAAATGAATGTTTATATTATTTTGAAATTTTAACACACTTGACAGTTAAGATTTTTGATATCTTAGAATGATGGACCTTTGGAAATAGAATTTAAAGAGGTAGGAACTGTAGTAATGCCAGAAATAGGAAAGAAATCATTGTGAGACAATATTTGGAGTGAATCAGCTCATTGTTTTGATATTCTTTTACATCTGGATGTGATGGAGCACACCTGTAATTCCAGCTATTTTAGAGGCTGAGGCAGGAAAATCTCAATTTCAAGGCCAGCCTGGCCTCAAATGTTTTTCCTTCTATTAGTTGATCTCTTTGTCACCCAAGAAAAGTCTCAGTGCTGTATCTGATTCCTCATCTTTTGCATCCTACCCCTATTCAGAGATCAACTCCTTTTTGTTTACCTCTACAGCACGTCGTGAACATTTTTGTCACCTACTTCCAAATTCTTGATCACCGTCCAGGTTTAGGGTCTTACCTGACTTTACACTGGAAATATTGCGGGGCTTTCCTATCTGTATTAACCTATCAATCAGTCAATTCAATCTAGCATTCTTATCTTGGTAGTCATAATAATTCAAAATGATTCTAGTTTTATACAGATGAATTTTTAAAGATTTTGAGTTGGGTATGGTGGTGCATGCCTGTAATCCTAGTGACTTGAGAGACTGTGAGGCTGGAGGATTGCAAGTTCAAAACCAACCTCAGCAACTCAGTGAGGTCCTAAGCAATTTGGCGAGACGCCCTGTCTCAGAATAAAAAAATAAAAAGGGCTGGGGATGTAGCTCAGTGGTTAGGTGACTCTGGGATCAATCTCCAGTACTGGGGGAAGAAAAATATTTCAATAGGCACATGTCTGTTTTGATAACCTTCTATTCACTTTTCCACTTATGATAGTGACAGTGTTTTGCTGTTTCTCTGTTTTGGGCTTTGGTTCAGAAACTTGAGTTAATCATACCTTCAAGTCATGCAGGCAGCTTGCTTTGTTCTCTATAAAGCTCCTCAGATGATTTATTTTAATCTCTCTGTTTTTTGTTTTTGTGCTGGGGATTGAACCCAGGGGTGCTTAACCACCAAGCCACATCCCCAGCCCTTTTTTCTTCTTACTTTGAGACAGGGCCTCACTAAGTTGGTGAGGCTGGCTTTGAACTTGTGATCCTCAGCCTCCCAAGCCACCAGGCCAGGCTTCTCCTTTGTTCTTGACCCTTGCTTCTGTTTTCCTCTCTTTCTGCCATTGGACAGCACTCTGATTTATTTGCTGGGTTTGGTTTTGTTTTGTTTTGTTTTGTTTTGTTGTTGCTTGTTTTATTTCAGTACTGTGGATTAAACCCAGGCTTTGCATGTGCTAGGCAAATGCTCTATCACTGTCCCAGTGATCCTTACTAACTTGTGGAGTCTGGCCTCAAACTTACAGTCCTTCTGCTTCAGCCTCCCAAGTAGCTGGGATTATAGGTGTGCACTACTGTGAATGTATTCTTATAAAACATATCATGTAGATGATGAGTCATCTGTCTTGGATGTTAGTTAATCACCTCTTCTGTAACTGGTGCTTTGTGGTGGTGGCATCTTGAGCTGACTCCTGCAGGGCCATTCAACATGGATTTTCTCTAAGATCTTGTTTCTTATTTTCACATTTCCCCTTACATTTCCCCTAATAAGCCAAACCATTCTGCTCAGGAAGCTATGTATTTTCTTCTCCCTTTACAGTTCTCACTCCCTCCTCATTGTCTTTCAGAATCTTGTGAGTAGGCTATTGAACAGTAGCAATCCATTTTTTGGCTTGTATCTGTTAACCAGTTTCTAGGTTTTTCTTTTTTATTATTGCTTACTGGGAACTTACTATTAAGTTATTGGTATAAGCATAAATTAGAGACCTCAGTGTGGTAGAAAGAGGTAAAATGAAGTTCTGGGTCATCTCTTGGAGTTCACTAGTGCCCTGTGGATCTGTCTAGGCCTTATCCCAAATACATTGTGTCTACCATACAGTGATTGATTCTGAACCTGCCCTTATAACTTGGTGGTTTATGGTGGTAGCTCCAGTCACAAAATCCTTGATGTTTTTTTTATTTGGGTTCTTTATGAGGCCCATCATCATGTCAAGAGCTACTTTTCCAACAAGTGTTACAAAGGGCTTTATTTATTTATTTATTTATTTATTTTTTGCTTCAGAAAATCTAGAGGTTGTGCTGCAACTCTCCCATAGGGATTGGCCAGAAAACCCATCTAGCAACCCCTACTGGTTCTCTAGTGCCTTTGAATCTGTTTGGCCTAAACATTGGGGCAGTTTGCTCAGGAGTTTGATTTGCTGAGCGCCTTTTCTCCTCTCCTAATCAAAACAAGCAACTTTTGAGTCACCTGATGTCTTCTGTTACTTCTACTTAGGTAGTTCTAGACTTAGGCTTACACTTCTTGCTGGTTACTGAGTTCCCTTTAAAGGAATTATATGAGTTTTATGCCCATTCCTAGGGTTTTAGGGCTATCTTTGTACTTATTTAGTTCTGGCTATAGATACCTTTTTTCCAGTAGGCATTGGAAGGTAGAGTTCTTTCTCCTGTGCACTGACAACAAAGGAGCCAACAAACTTATCCATTTCTATAAGCTCTAGGACAAGTACTCAGTGTTTCTAGGCACTCCCACATGGAAGATTCTTCAGCAGTGTAGTCTCTGAGGGTTGCCTCTAGGTCTTCTGTAGATGTAGTCACCTTTTGAGGGCCTGAATGTAGCAAGGCAGTGTAGCCCAAGGCTTGTAGAAAGATGAGTGTGTCTTTACTATTGGTTTCTCCTTGGGCCCCGATGAAAACTTACCTGCACACGTTGTCCTGTGGAGAACCTTGGAACTCTCAGTCTCAGAAACATCATCTTGACTCTTAAGTTATTGTGCTTCTTCAGAAAGGGAGATGGAAAAAAGTTTATTCCAACTCTCTTCCATTCAGACTTCCTCCTTATAACTTTAAAGTTTTTAAGATACCATTACAGTTTTTCATAAGTTTGGTGAATGTGCTTCTGATATACTTATCTGATTCCTCTCAAGTTTGGTTGCTTTTAGATTCAAGTTGTTTGTGAATTTATATCTGCATATGCTACAGCAGTCAGAGCATATCCCAAGATTTCCAGCAGCATGTGTGTTATCCATCTTCCCATTATTATCACAAAATACATGAGACAGTTAACTTAAAAAGAGAAAAGATTTATTTTGGTTCACAGTTCTGGAGGTCCCAGTTCAAGATCAGTTTGCCTCATTGTTTTGGATCTCTAAGAAGGTAGCACATCATAGTAGGAATGTTTGGCAGGGCTAACTGCTCACCTCATGAGCCAGGAAGCAAAGAGGATGAAACTTAAGCCCCACAGTCTCTTTCTAGGACATGCCCCCATTAAAGTTTTACCACCTCTCAATAGTGCCACCCTCATCCAAAACCACAGCAGCATCTTATAACTTTATACTATTGCCAAATAATTTCTTTCTGCACTACCATTTTATATTTTAAACTATGTATAAGGTAATTTCCAATCTAGGTATCGCAGAAATAGTTTTTAATTTTTAAAAGATTATATACGTGAACATTAATAAATTACCATATAAAAATTTAAACAATATATACCAAATGATAAATCCCTTTCACTATTCTCTGCCCTTTTTCTTTACTCACTACCCTCTCCTCTATCCCATTTCCATCCTATTGACTGCAGACTTATAGTCAAATTATTGATCTTTTTATGTATTCTGCATTCTCTTAAGTTAATTTTGGTATTTAATACATTTCTAGAAAATCATGCAGTGTATTCTTGATTTTCAAATTTTAAAATTATGCATAAATGAGCTGGGTGCAGGGGTGCACTCCTATAATCCCAGCAGTTTAGGAGGCTGAGGCAGGAGAATTGCAAGTTCTAGGCCAGTCCCAGCAATTGAGTGAGGCCCTAAGCAACTTAGTGAGACTCTATCTCAAAAATAAAAAGGGATGGGGTTGTAGCTCAGTGGTAAAGTATCCCTGGATTAGATGCCCAGTCCAAAAATAAAATGAATTAACATATCTAAAGTATATAGAATAGTTCCTAGTACATAAATAGAGCTTTTAAGTATTATCCATTATTTTTTGTAATTGAATATTAATAATTAGTAGTATTGATAGACCTTCTTACACTTAATACTATTTATTTGTTTCTTTATTTTCATATGATAAAACTTCTAGAGAGATGTAGTATCAGCATTTATTTGGTTTTAAAGATAGTTTTATTTTTTCTTATTTAATAATTTTTGAATTTAGCATATTAATTTTTCTTGTACTTCCTTTGCTATCCATTCTTGTTCTCCAGCTCTGTAACACATACATCCCCTTATTATTATTATTTTTTAAGGTACAGTAGAACATCCCTTTATTTTAACTTTGTTCTATTATATGTAAAGGTTTAGAACAGTAGGACCACATTTGATCATTGTTCAGCCTGATTTAGAGTTGTTCGTGTGTTTTCAAAAGCTTCTTTCACCTGTTACTCCTAATGATCTATAATCTCTCCAACAACTTAAGATCTAAATCTGACAACCACTGTGACATCTCCATCTCTACTTCTTTTCAGCTCTAGAGGTTGCAAAATCCTGTTAGCTCTACCTTTATAATAGTTTTCTCCCTTTTCTCTGTTCCCATTGCCTTTCAGGCAGGCTGGGTTACTTCTTTCTTGAACTATTCTAATTATACTTCAGATTCTTTGCTTCACCCCTCTCACTTTTGTAGTACTTCAATAGTGATCTTCCTAAACCATAGTGAGCTTGCTTTTTTGCTTAAAAATTGCAATGATTTCTCATTGTCGATTGAATAAAGATGGGACTACTTTACTCTAGTACTTGAGAGTTTTCAGGACTTAATTCCTACCTATTCTCAATCATTTTTTTATTCCTCTGTTCTTTTAAGAAAATCATGATTGATAAGATAAACATAAAACTATTATGATGTTTTTCAGTCTTACTGATCTCACTTTGTTCTTTATCTTTGTCATGCTTTTCCATCTTTATGCTTTTTCTTCTGATTTTTCAATCTGGAATGCCTCACGCACATCCTTGTATGTTGAAATCTGCTGATTATCAAGTGTGAGCTTAGATAGCAGCACCTTCATGAAGGCTTTCCTGATCCCATCTCCTAGAGTTAATCTTATTTTTCCATAGTTTTGGGGTTGAATTCTAGCCTGTGCTTTTTTACTAGTCATAAAGCTTTTGCATATACCAGTAAATTCTATACCTTAGATTGATTTTTACATCTGTTTGTCAAGATAGCCAATGAATCAGGTAGTAAATCACCTGGGGATTTTAAACAAAACAAGTTCATATTCAGGGGGTCTAAGGTATATAATCTGAGGGTCTGCACTTCTGGCAAGCTCACACTAGTTCTTTTTAGTGAACCAAGCTTTTACCAGCAACATGGAATCCACCAAATTGTCTACTTATACCCATTTTAACCTTTACTGGTTTTTAGCACTACTTCTTTAATTTAGCTCAAGATTTTCCTTTTTAAGGCCATAATTGTTAAAATATACAGCCCTTATATTAAATGTGCAGGGAATAGAAGCCTGCTTTTTAAGACTAAAATAGTGGGTGTATTGTTTCACCAGTATGAGAGAAATGTAATTGTGAATATGACTTTATATTCTTCCTTCATAGTATCAAAAACAGTATTAAAAGAAAAAGCTGTTAAGCTTACAGCTTAATTATTCATGATAGTGAAAAGTACTAAGATAATGAAAAATGAAAGGTAATAAAAATAAAAAGTAAGGCAGAAATATTTTAGGAATAAGGCTTTTAAATATACTGATGTTTCCCATTTTATGTTGTATGATGTAGATCAAATTTCTCTGACATCTAGAAATCACAGAAGGATGGTGATTATGAGCAAAGTTCTTGAACTAGCACTTGGATAGAGATTGTTGGGTCAGTGGATGACCCTAACTTTCAGATTTGGAGATGTATTTTTAGGTATTAGTATACTTATAAAGAATTATGAGAGTGATTATGTGATTTTATAGTTAATTTAATTCCCCAGTTACATTTTCCTTAACAAGACATTTTTTAAATTCCTTTCATTTATTGAACATTTATTGTTTTCCTTGGTAATATCCTAGATGGTAGAGAATACAGTGCTGTTAAGGTAAGTAGAAAAACTGCCTGCCTAAGCTTTATAAGAGGAGGAACTGTATCTGTCACTATTGAATAGTCAGTGCATGGCACATTACCAAGTAATCAGTAAATTGCCTGTTTTGTTTTGTATTGTATTTTTGCCATGTTGGGAATCAAACATGCTAGGTAAGCTCTTTACTTCTGAGCTACATTCCAAGTTCCAATAAAGTTTCTGGTAAATATTGACCTAAAATCTGTGAAGCTGCTGTAGTGTATTTCTGGGTACACTAGAGGTGTAAATGGAACACTCAACCCCATGAGTAGGCATCAAGGATTGCTTGCAAAAGATTAATTCATAGATCATTTCCTAAAGAATGAATTGTTGTTAACATGATGAGGAACAAAGGGAGAGCATAAAGAATGTGCAAAGGAATGGAAGCCTAAAAGAGAATGCTTGTCAAGAGGATTTAACTTAGCATTACTGGAGTACTGTTAGGCTGGGGAGGAGTGGGTGGATAGTGTTGAAAGGTTTGGCTGAGGTCAAGTCATAAAAATTCTTCTTGCATTTTGCTATAATTCCATCCTGTGAAATGAGGTTTTTGAGCTGAGAGAGTGACAGGTCATTGGGTTTTAAAAGTTAGTCCAGAATATACCTCCTGACTCTTTGAAGATATATTCTTTTCAAGCACACAGGGAGTATTTTATAAAAGTAACTGTGTACTGGGTTGTATAGCATAGTTTTAGTACATTTCACATAATTATCAATCATGTTTTCTGACAAAAGTGCACTTAAGTCTGAAATGTATATACACATCTACACACAAACACACATTTGTAAATCCCAGAGGTCAAAATTAAAACAATAATGCAGATCAGAAAACACCTAGAACTAAACAGTAAAGAAAATTATAACATATTAAATAAAACCTTTGTGATACACTAAATCTTCACATCTTTGTATTTAAAAGAATTAAATATTATGCTAATCTAATTTAAATTAGAGAAAGAACAGTAGAACAAATTCAAGCAAAGTAAAATAGGGAGGCGATGTAGATAAAAATGAGAACATACAGAGCTCTTATTGTGTACCAGGCAGACACAGTTCCATGTTCTTGACAAGGATTATCTCATTTAATCTTAACAACAACCATGTGAGGTAGATTTTTACTATACCCATTTTACAGACAAGAAAACTGGGATAGGAACTGATCTAAGCTTCCAACTAATAAGTGATAAATTTGGATTTGAAATTAATGAAGTTTTAAACAATGTGTAGTGAAAGGGATTAATAAGACAAAGCTTTTTTTTTTAAAGTTAATAAATTATTTGAAAGATTGATCAAGAAATAAAGTATAGATAATGGGAATGTAAAGAGGCTATAACTTCAGATATAGAAAAGATTTTTTAAAAATAAGAAAACACGGGCTGAAGATATAGCTCAGTTGGTAGAGTCCCTGCCTTGCAAGCACAAGGCCCTGGGTTCAATCCCCAGCACTGCAAAAAAAAAAACAAAAACAAAAACAAAAAAACATTGGAATAACTTTATGCTAACAAATTTTACAACTTCAATAAAATGAAAATAAGTTATGACTTAATAAAATTAACTTAGATTAAATGGTAAACCTAGGTATTATAACTGTTAGAGAAATTGAATTTGTAATTAAAAGAGCTACCCCCTCGGATATGCTTAATAGATAAATGCTTAGCCCAGATGATTTTAAGAGTGAGTTCTTTGAAACTATTCAGGTAATAGAGGTGTCCAGATTTCTGTAGACTGCTTCAGAGAATAGCAAAATAAGGGAATGTTCCTTAGTTTATTATATATGACTAGTATAATCTTGATAATAAGTCCAGGTATATAATATGAAGAAAAAGTTATAGTCTTGTTTATCTGAGACCTAATGAGAGACCTAATGAAATATCGGGAAAACAAATCCAGTAAGAGTATTTTAAGTGTTATGTATCATATGTGCAATACTGACTGTAATACAGTTCTGACAGAATTAGAATCAGACCTTATGGTTTAAGGGTTTAAGGACACAGTCTTCAACAAGACTACCCTCATTTAAAAATTAAAAATATTGTCCTCATTACAGGTACCAGTTACAAGTTTGTTGATCCTCCACTTGCCCTTCAGACTGATTACAAATCCAGGGGTTCCCACAAATAACCTCAAGTTAGATAAATCACTAAGGTGACTCACAGAACTCAGGAAACTATTATAATTACAGTGTTACTTTAAAAGACCCATATCAGAGCCAGGGTGAAGTTTGAGAGGATTCTAGATGTGGAACTTCCATGCCCTTTTTCCTGGGATCTGGACTTATTACCCTACCAGAACATTGATCATATGTTCACCAGTCAGGAAAATTACCTGAGCCATAGTATCCACAGAGTTTTTGTGTAGGCGTGAATAAATGGCAAGGTGATGGAACTCCATCATTAGCTTTCTGCTTTCTTTAGAGTCTGGCTGACTTGAAGCTCTAACCCCGCTAAATGCATGGTGGTCTTTCTGGTGACCAACCCCCATGCTGAGTCATCTTGTTGCTGTAAACTGAGCATTGATCTTGGACTCCTGTTACCCAGGAAATTCCAAGAATTTAGAGGTTCTCTCTCAGGAACAGGGGCTAAAGACCAAACAAATTATTTATTATACAGTAGTGACAAACTGAAATTATTTCAGCAATCTCAAGAATAGTGTGTTAGTCATAATTGTTGTATAACATTTTATCTCAAAATTTAATGATTTGAAACACGTACTCACTAGGAACAGCATATCTGGGGTTCCAGCTCAAGGTATCTCATTAGATTACAGTTTTATGAGGCTGGGAAGGCACTGGCATCTTCTCAGCTTCTAGGGAGGATCTCATGGTGGGAAGTGGTATATGCAGAATAGAAATATCTGTGAGGGGAGAGAGACCAAAAGAAGGTGCCAGGCTCACTTCATAACACGTCGTTCTCAGTAACTAACGCAGGGATGTGGTGCATACCTGTAATTCCAGTGGCCTGGGAAGCTGAGGCAAGAGGGATCCTCAAATTCAAAGCCAGCCACAACAATTTAGCAAATCCCTCAGCAACTTAGGGAGATTGTGTCTCAGAATAAAAAGGCTGGGGGTGTGGTTCAATGGTTAAGTCCCCCTGGGTTCAATCCTGGGTACCAATTAATTAATTAAAACTTAATTAATTAAAAAAATCAACCCAGTGCCAGGCGCGGTGGTGCACGCCTGTAATCCCAGCACTTGGGAGGCTGAGGCAGGAGAATCACGAATTCAAAGCCAGCCTCAGCAACTTAGCGAGGCCCTAAGCAACTCAGTGAGACTCTGTCTCTAAATAAAATACAAAATAGGGCTGGGGATGTGACTCAGTGGTGAAGTGCCCCTGGGTTCAATCTCCAGTACCCCCCAAAAAAATAAAATAAAAAAATAAAAAACCAACCCAGTCTCTTAGGAACTAAGTTAATCCCTTCACAAGGGTGAAACCCCATGGCCTGATTACTTCTTAAATATCCTGCCACCTCTCAATACTGTTATAGTGGGGATTAAATCTCACATGTTGAGTTTTGGTGGGGACAGACCTCATCTCCACTGTTGCACCCCCACTTGAAGAGGGGAGTATGAAAGAATATGTAGATACATTTAAAACCCACCACAGACGACTTACTCTTCAAGAAAACTCTTAGTCTGAGTTATTAATCTAACACATTGAAGAAGAAAAACCTGGTGATCTTATCACTAAATGGAGAAAAATCACCTGATGAAATTCAGCTCCATTCATGATAAAAACTAATTAGCAAACTAAGAACAGAAGGGAACTTCCTTAGATAATAAAAGATACTGTTGACTTTATAATTAACTTAGGAGCAACTAAGGTATTAGGTATCAGGTATTAGGACATATCAGGTATTAGGACATACCTGATATTGAGTCATTCTGTACATAAGATAGTACATCTTTCCATTTGTTAAAGTTTATCTCATGTTCATCAGGAGTATGTTAAAATTGTGCTTACGTCAGTGTTTTGCATTTGGAAAGTACAAAAAAATACAATTAAAAAAAAAATGAAGTAATTGCCTGGTGTGCTGGCACATGCCTATATCCCAGCAACTCTGTGGAGGCTGAGACAGAAAGCTTCTAAGTTTAAGACCAGCCTCAGCAACTTAGGGAGACCTTGTTTCAAAGTGAAAAATAGCAAAGGCTGGGATGTAGTTCAGTGACAGAGTTCTCCTGCGTTCAATACCAGTACCAAAAAAAAAAAAAAAAAAAAAAAAATAGTAGTAGTAGTAGTAGTAGTAGTAGTTTTCAAAATACCTACCCAAACTATCATTAGACCCAGAATTCCACTTCTGGGAATCTCTTCTACAGATTTGTCTGCCCCATACCCACCAATTACAAATTGTTTATGATACCAGCATGTTAGAGATAAGCTAATATTCCATTAACAGGAGAATGGACAAGTGAAATAGTATGATGGAACACCTTATAACATTGAAAATAAATTACAAAGAACTACTCATATCTACTATGGAGATACCTCACATTGTAAGAAAAAACCGATCATTTTACATGTACAACAGTATTTTCATACATTTATAGAAAGTTTAAAAATATGTAAAGCATTGCTCTTATGTGCTATTTGTAGTCCTTTCCTTAAAATAAAAAGACAAGTTTATGAATGTTTAACTATCTCAGAAAAAAAAAAAATCAAAAAGTACCTGAGCTTAAATATACTAAAAGATAAACAGGACAAGTAATTGTGAAGGCCAGGGGCTGGGATTGTGGCTCAGTGGTAGAGCCTTGCCTAGAACAGGTGAGGCACTGGGTTCTTTCCCCAGCATCACATAAAAAAAACTAGATAAACAAAGTAGAGGTATTGTGTCCATCTATAAATAGAAATATTTTTAAAAATTTAAAAAATGTGAAGTCCCTTCCATGTCACAGAACTTCTAAATGAAAATACCCTGAACTAGCACATTTTAACCTGACCAGTTATGCTGAAACACAGTGAAGAAGATAGAATATAGATGTTTAATCCACAAGGAGAAAAACTCATGGGCTTCACTTTTATGCATCAGGGATTTATAATCTTGACGGTCTTCTTTTTTAACTGCATGTTTGTGAGGTTTTAGTTTCCTATAGTTTTGTGGATCATGTCTGTCAGGAAAGAATTGTTAAAGATGTAATTTTAACACCCCGTGCTCTTATTCAGGGCTGTTGGAAATTTACAGTTTACATATACATATTACCTTTGAACCTTTCCTTATATCTGCTTCCTGGAAGGTTGCAGTTGAATTTAAATGGTGCTTTGACATTCCCTTTGTCAGACCACATGGTTTGTACCAAAGAAAGGGCTGTATTTTCTTTTTGCCCTTGATTATTACCACAATTATATAACTTGGTGTAACTATGTTTTACTGTAAAAACAGAACTCGAGCCATTGTTTGCCTTAAGCAGTATTGTAGAATTGGGGAAATTATGTTTACATGAACAAGCCTTTCTCAAGACCTTTTAATTTGTATTTCAAACCTGAGACTATGAATGAAAACAGTGGAAGATTTTCCTCACTGGATTTTGGCATGAGTTAGGGCTGGAAGTGAGCAAAAGTATGTGGTATGGTTTTTGTATCATTTTGGTTGTGTTAAGATAAGAAAATGAGATATTTATCCCCTGCCCTCTCTTTTGGTAAAGTCTGGTTTGCATATAAAATAAAAGGAATTGGCATAGCACTTTAGACTGAATTAAAATGTCCTATTCATTCATTCCCTGAGCACATATTTACCTCATACCAATTGTATGCCCAGCACTGTTCTAGGTATTACAGATCCAGAGTGAATAAAACAGACAACCTTGCCCTTCTGGAGCAGGTGGCAGGCAGTAAACAAAGAGTAAATGATATATCAGATTACAGCCAAATGCTAAAGAGAAAGAAAAATATTGCAAGGAGGGAGGATAGGAGTGCCAGCGAAGAGGATGCCCTTATAGTTTAAACAGGGTGGGTGGGAACAATGTAAATCATAAAGAGATTTGGTAAGCAGATTATTTCAGATATCCTGGAAAGAGTATTAAAGGCAGAGGGCCCTGTAAATATACTGCAGCGGAGTTGTGTAGACCTTCTTTAAGAAATGAGTAAGAAATGAGTAAGTAGATATTGCATGGCTTGGGCATTCAGAGATTAATAGAATGATGAGTCAATTTTAATTTCTAAAGCCATGAAAAGTTGATTTGAGACTGAACAATTCTGAATTTTTATTTATAACAACATGCTATGTCCATGTTTCTTTCCCTACTGTAAAGGAATTTCATTAAAGTTTCTTCATTAAAGCAGCAAGAACTTAAATCTTGTAAATACCATGTCTCTCAGATTTCTGTGTATGCTGTGAATGAAATTATTTTGAGATGAAATTGTACAAAGGCATTTAAAAAGGCACGTGCCAGGCTGGGGATTTGGCTCAGTTGGTAGAGTGCTTGCCTTGCAAGCACAAGGCCCTGCGTTCAATCCCCAACACTGCAAAAAAAAAAAAAAAAAAAAAGGCTTTGCATGCATCGTACTTCCAAACAGTACATATTCAGCAGAAAGTCAAAAGATTCCTGAAAAATAAATTAATAAACAAAAAAAAAAAAAGAAAGAAAGAAAGAAAGAAAGAAAGAAATGAGTGGGCCACTGCAGCTGGAATAGAGCAAGTGGAGTCATGTTGGACCTTTGTAGACTTTAGTTTTTACTCAGTGAGTTGGACACTTTTGGAGGGTTTTGAACAGAGGTGTGATGTGGTTTTATTATGCTTTTTATTAGAATTGCTCTGTGCGTTGACAGTGTTTGGTAGGGCAAGGGTAGATGCAGGGAAGCCAGTTAGGAGGCTGGTCAATAATCCAGGCAAAGAATCTTTGGACTACCGATAACAGTGGAGGTAGTGAGAAGTTGTAGGTTCTGGATGTCTTTTGAAGGTAGACCCAGTGGATTTTTTTTTAATTTATTTATTTTGATTCATTGTACACAAATGGAGTACAGCTGTTGTTTCTCTGGTTGCACACAAAGTAGAGAGTGGATTTGATGAGAGATAGAATATGGGTATAAAGAAATGGGAAAGAGTGGTCAAGAATGACTGAGAGTTTAGGCCCAGGGAACTGGAAGAGTAAAGAAGCTATTAGCTGAGGTGGGAAAGATCAAGAGTCTAGCAAATTTGGGGACTGAGATGAAAAATACCAAAAGTAACATTGTATAGCTGCTGATAACATTGTTAAGTTACTTGTTTGTTTGTTTTTTGTTGTGGTGCTAGGGATTAAACCCAGGGGTACTCTGTAACTGTAACATACCCAGCCCTTTCTATTTTTTATTTTGAGACAGGGTTTCACCAGGCTGGTCTTGAATATATAATCCTCTTGCTTTGGCCTCCTGAATCACTTGGATTACAGGCATGTGCTAGCTTAAGTTGCTTTTTACACTGTTTGAGTCATCTTCAAAATAATTTGCTCTTTCTTACACATATGTGTTATCAGTTTTTTTACCTTAGTCAAAATTGTTAGTTTTATGCTAATCTAAAGTAGAATACTGAGATGTGCCTTTTCCCTTTGATCCACATATCAGCTGTATGTTTTTGATTGTCACAGAAAAACTGACTCTTAAGACCTAAAAAAATGGGCTGGGAATATAGCTCAATTGGTAGAGTGCTTGCCTGTCAAGCACAAAGCCCTAGGTTCAATCCCCAGCACTGCAAAAAAAAAAAAAAAAGACCTAAAAAAGTGGCTCTTAGCTAAAGAGTCCCTAAGTAATTCAGACAAGACTGCTTGAGCAGCTCATCCATGTCTCCAAGGATCTAGCTTCTTTCATTTTCCTGGCACTGCCTTTTGGTTTCCCTTCTGGTCCCAACCTAGCTGCCAGCAGCTTCTGAGACTGCTGTTTCCTTATTCATGTTCAATATGAAAGAGTGACTTTGTCCCTTCAGGCTCAGCAAGAGTTCTGAGAGTGTATTAGACCAGTTCAACCCTGAACTTCTCCTTGTAGCATGGGAAGGCAGAATATGTGTATTGGCTTAGCCTAGGACAGAGCCTCCATTCTTGGAGCTTAGGGGAAGGATGTACTCTGAATTCTTAAAAAGTTGTAGAAAGAAGTGGAAAGAAATGATTGATTTTTTTAAAATCACGTTTTCATTGTACAAGCACTGTTTAACACAAAAAGAATGATTCCTTTTTAAAGTGGTTAGGCGAGAACAAAAGAAAAGTAAAATTGTATATAGACATTAGTTTGATAAAAATAACTTTTCTTCTTAGAAGCTGAAACTCTTGCCACTTGAACACTTGAAACTGCAAAGCACCTTTAGGGAATTGTGAAATAATGATAGTCATTTCATACCAGTCAAGAATTAGTATATCTCAACAAGAAGGGCACTTTTTTTTCTTTTTCTTTGCGGTGCTAGGGATTGAACTCAGGGCCCTGTGCTTGACAGGCAAGTACTCTACCAACTGAGCTATATCCTCAGCCCTGGAGGGCACTTTGGATGTAAGGTTGAGGCAGTTTTTTTGAGTCATTGTCCCTGCCCATTGCCTTGGTCCCTGGCAGGGTATGTCTTGTCATATCCCAGACATTATCATAACAAGAGCCACTTGTATATTTCCTGAATCCTCTAAGGGGGAGGTGGTATCAACTTGTTCCTTCAAGTTAAGGGTATAAATACTGATATACTTTGATTTGGTTTCCTGAGTGAAATATGGGTTTGTTTTTTATGTTATTTTTGAATGTTCTCCATTGATTTTTATTCCTATAGAATTTAGATATATTTCCCTTAAAAATTGATTTAGCATTTAAGTTTTTTGGGGGTTGTTGTTGTTTTTAACACTACAGAGACATTGAGCCTTCAATTAAATGTAGTGTTACTTAAGGGAAAGAGAAATCCATTTAATAGCCAAATTTTGGTACTCTTTCCATTTTGACCTGGTTTACATAGATTAGACAGACCAACCTTTTTTTTTTTTTTTTTTTTTGGTACTGGGGATTGAATGCAGGGGCACTTCACCACTGAGCCACATCCCCAGCCCCTATTTTGTATTTTATTTAGAGACAGGGTCTCATTGAGTTGCTTAGGGCCTCGCTAAGTTGCTGAGGCTGGCTTTGAACTCATGATACTCCTGCCTCAGCCTCCCAAGTCGCTTGGATTACAGGCGTGCGCCACCGCGCCCGGCTGACCAATCTTGAACAAGTTTCTTACATTTTAACTTGAATAGGTTAAACTTATTTGAAGTGAAAATAAATGAAATGTACTGAATCTGGAGGAATTCCTAAAGTCAATACCTTTGATATACTTTGAATATACATTAAAACTTACTTTGTAAGGATAGTAGACATACTTATTGGTTCTGCTTTGGTGAAGCAAGTCTGTATGAAAGTCTGTTCATGGTGTGTGTGTGTGTGTTTTCAGTCTTACTCTACCAGATCTACTATCTGAAACTATTTGTGCTGGTCAAGGTCCAGTCAGGAAAGCTGAAGCCACTATGGTTCATTTAACAAGAGGGTTTGATACCAGAAGTTGATTACATGGGTGTTAAGAGAATTAGAAAACTAAGGCAACACTGGGATTAAACAAAAATAGTAATGATGGGAAATAGCTCCCACCCTCCCCAAGACATTTAGGTTTCAGATCCCAGAAACTTGCAGAGTCCCCATGCACCTGTGGCCCAGCCCTCTGTGGAGGGAGTTCTGGGTCCAGCTACTGCTGGTACTAAGACTCAGAGGAGGATGCTGTGGAGCTGGAACTCAGACCCTGAGAAGTGGGAACCACAGGATTTCAAAGGCCCCTATGTGGCTGGATTTGGAAGTATGGAAGGAAGGTGGGAACTGAGCTAACCCCTGCTGTCAGTTGAGAAGGGTGTTGGTGAGGTGACTCTGATGGGAACAACCACCCAAATCAGAAGGAAAGAAGTCCGTCTCATCTCCTTCAGCTTTCTCTAGTTCTTCAGTTGGCATAACCTGTCAGGGAGCCAGTTACTGAGACATTATCTCAACTCCAGCATCGCAAAGCCAGGCATACAAATACAAGAGGGGATTTGTTGTTGTTGTTTGCAAATGAAAAGCAATAGTATAATCACAGTCCTTTCTATTTTTTATCTCAATTCTTTCCTCCCAATTTTTTAGTGTACAGTAGTGAGTGAAATTTGGGCTTTGTTAACAACAGACCTGCCACTTAGTTGTTGTGTGAACTTGGGCAAGTTTCTTAATTATGCAGAGCTTCACTTTTTCCTTATTTATAAAGATGAAATAAAAATTTGCATGGCTCAATAAAAAATAACTCCCTGTCTCTCTTTGATGTATGTACTCATAGTAAACTAGACCAAACACTGTACTTCGGATTAGAAGACCTAGTATTAGTTTAAACTTCTGGTGACTGGCTACAGTGAAATTCACTAGGCCATTTATCTTCTGGAGCCTATCTTTTCTTTATAAAAATAGAAGTGATTTTATTAACTTACGTAAGGGTCATAGATGGAATAATGCATGCAAAATTAATTTGCAGGGCTGGGGATACAGCTCAGTTGTTAGAGTGCTTGCCTCACAAACACGAAGGCCCTGGAAATAATAATAATAATAATATTAATAATAATAATAATAATAATAATGATTTGCACATTATAAGTAACAAAGATGATGATGTTACCATTAAATGTTCAACATGAGTTGCTCTCATTTAAGCCACAGGAAAGACCTAGGTTTGTCCTATACCAGAACCTGAACTCTTCACTGTCATATTATACTGATTTTATTTCTATTCAGATATTGTACAGATACACGGACAGCATTGTTTTCCATTACCCGTAATACACCCAGAGAAGTGACCAAACCTTTCCATCCAGAACTCTGTGCAACTACTGATGTATTTCACCTGTTTTTTTTGGTTATTGGTCCTTACTCCAGAAGAGAGAGAAAGAATAACACCCAGACCTTTTACATTAACAGTTGGCATGCTTATGAACTCCTGAGCACAGATGTGCCAGATTTGTATATAGCACAGTCTGGTTCTAATTATTTGTGAGGTTGGTTTGTTTGTTTTAATGTTTAATACAATTAAATAGGCCTTGAAGAAACTAGGAACCTGGCAATACACAGTTGAATGGTGTTTTGGAAATACATTATTTCCTATTTTTGAAAATATTTAATAATGAAGAAGCATTCCCTATACATCTAATATTGAAGCCCCTGGTGAGGATTATAAGACATAAATGTGTCAGCTTATGTCCCACTAGTTTGTCTTGCCTCTCTGATCCTGAAAGGGTTTATTACTTGTATTAGGGAATCATGTCTTGGCACAGAAAAAGAAAAAAAGGCGGAGGTTTGAGTGAGGAGGGGACAATTAAACAGAAACACAAAGTTGTGTGGGTTGTTCATTTTGCATGAGTAACTGAGCATCGGGAAAGGTGAAATCCAGTGCGAAAGTAATTTCAGGTGGTAATGAAATTGGCATCTTGAGGTATGGGAGACATGGCAAGTAAAGGTGACTTATAAAGTAGAACTTCCCCATCTCTATTTTCGGTCAGAATTTAGTTACAGTTGATTCTCTGTGCTGTTATTGTCAGGCTTTCTGAAAGGCTTGTTTATCAAAGCCTCATCCCCAGCCTTAGGTCACACACCGAGGACTTGTTTGTAAGATTCCTGCGTATTGCCACAGACATACTCCTACAACTCTTTGAGCAAGCAAGGTATTTTCTTTAGGGTTTATGTTCAGAATTGGGTGAGATTGCTTTTTACATTGATACAGAAAAAACCAGAATTGCTCCAGGGGTACATGTGTATACTAGAGTAAGGATTGTTGGAGTGGAGGTTAGAAAGTGGAGAAGGAATGGCTGAGTTGTTTGTGAAGGGAAAAGACGATATTCTTATGCTAATCCAGACTCTGGATAAGGAGCTGAGTAGCCATGCAAACAATAGCTGTGGAGCCAGAAAGTCTGCAGTGAGCCTATTCCTTCTCAGAAAGCTTGTCAGACCCGGCGCCTGGAGCTGCCTGGGGGAGGGACCCCTGGAAAGGGGAGTTTTCTCCTTACTACTTTATGGAATTGGCAGCTGGCCAGCTTGTTGGAAATTCCCAAACCTTTCTACCAGAGAGTAAAAATTAGGGGTGGGGGGCTTAACGGGAAGAGGAAAGAATGACTTTAGTCTGTTTTTTCAGCTGACATCAGCCTTTTCCTGTTTCGTTTTGGGTTTTCTTTTCTCTCTCTCTAGTTCTGATCTTCAGCCTTATTGTTGTGTTTGTTAAGCTTTTAAAAAGAGTATCTTTTTTTCTTTCTTTTCAATATTTTTTTAGGGATTGAACCCAGGACCTAAACCACGCTAAGCAAGCACTGTACCACTGAGCTATATCCTCAGCCCTAACTTTTTATTTACAAAAAAATTATTTATATTGTATTGTAATTTTGTCTTCATGTTATTTTCCTAAAGCAGAAATTTTACCAGTCTTTTGGTTACATCGAAGTAAATTTATTTAGATGCCTGTTTGGTTTAACCATTTAAATGCTAACATGAATCATGCAGCGTTTTAAGTGTCCATATATCCTTGTTCCTGACATTTCACGATTAGATACTTTTAATTTGGTATAAAAATTCCAACGAAATATTCTAGGAATTTAAAAATGGCAATTGTTAGACTTACCAAATACTCAATGTAAAGAATGATTGAGGTATTAGGTTAATATTTTGCTATGATAAAAATAATTATTAAGATGGGACAAATACAGGGGAAGTCCTCAGTATCTATATCATGAACAGTAATCACAACAATAACTGACACCTCTTTTTTATTAAATGTTTAGTACTGAGATACAATGCACTAACTCATCTAGGTTAGTAATATTACTTCCATTTTGTGGTTAAAGAGGCTCAGACCTACATAGCTTAAGTAACTTCCCCAAAGTCACATAGCAAGTAAATACTAGAGCTGATATTTGAAACCAAGCAGACTGACATCATATTTGCTCTCTTTAAAATTATTCCCCAGGATATTGTATAAAAAGTACCTTTACCTAGATCATAAAACTGGTGTCATTTTAATGGAATCTGTACTTTAAAGGTGCAAATGTAGCACTGTATATATAGTATAGAACTAAGGGCAAAATTTTTCCCCACAAAATAGGTCTCGTTGAGATAATTCTAAAGAGCTTGCTTTTGAGCCAGGCACAATGGTGCATGGCTGTAATCCCAGCTGCTCAAGAGGCTGAGGCAGGACATTCGCTAAAGTTCAAAGCCATTCAAAGCCAGCCTCAGCTATTTAGCAAGGCTATATAAGCAACGTAGTGAGATCCTGTCTCAAAATAAAAACTAAAAAAGGCTGGGGATGTGGCTCAGTGGTAAGCACCCCTGGTGCCAAAAACAAAAATACAAACAAAAACAAAAAAACAAACAAAAAAATCCACATGCTCTTGGCTATGTTCTTGAAAGAAATCAGTTATATTTTCCAGTTAGTTCTCTGAATATTTTGACTTGCTTACACTTGTATTATCATCTCTACTTGATTCTCCTTTTCAGACTTCTGTTTTTAGTTGACTGCAATATCTTACAGTGATTAGGTTTGTATTATTTTGGCAAATTTCTTGTAAGCTTATATTATCTTTTGATGTCAAACACATAGCCCCCCAAATGGCAGCTTAAAACAGCCAACATAGATTTTTGAGTATCCAGAATGCACCATGGGGTGGGCGTGGTGGCGCGTGCCAGTAATCCCAGGCTGAGGCAGGAGGATCATGAGTTCAAAGCCAGCCTCAGCAATTTAGTGAGGCCCTAAGCAACTCAGCAAGACTGTGTCTCTAAATAAAATACAAAAATGGGCTGGGGATGTGGCTCTGTGGTTGTGTGCCCCTGGGTTCAACTGTGGGACCAAAAAAAAAAAGATTGCACTAGGGATAATGCACCAATTTTAAAAAAAAAGTGGGTGGCAAATAAAGAACCAAATAAAGGTGGTTGTAGCGGTAGTAGCTTAGGATCCTCATGAAATTGTGGGTTAGGTATCTCTAAAACTGCAGTCACCTATGAACTCCCCTGGTGCTGGAGGATCCAAGTCCCACAAGGCTCACTCCCATGATTGTTAGTGGGAGACCTCATTTGCCACATGGACTTCCCTTGCCACAAGAACCTCCCTGTATGGCTTGCTTGAGTGTCCTTAGGACAGCTAGCTTCCCTCAAGTGAGTGAAGAGAGCAAGACAGAAGCTGAAGTGCTCTTTATGACTGAATCACAGATATTATGCAGTGTTGTTTTCATCTTACTTTATTTGTTAGAAGCAAGTTACTAAATCTAATCTACATTCAAGGGAGGAAATTAGACTCTACCTTTTGAAGGGTGGGTCAAAGAATTTATGGAAATCTTGTGGATCACCACTACAGTATTCATCCATCCTCCCTCCCTCCCTTCCTTTTAATAAGTATTGAGGTTGAACACAAGGGTGCTTTACCACTGAGCTACATATCTAGCCTTTTTTATTTTTTATTTTGAGTCAGGGTCTTGCTAAATTGCTGAGGCTGGCCTCAAACTTGGAATCCTCTTTTTTTAAGAATCACTCAAATGGTAGTTTATATTGTAGCTGTTGGAGTATATACTGTATTACTTTTGTGCATGGTGGTTCACGACCACAAACTTATTTTTAGTAATTGTTGTCACATAAACATGTGATGTTAAAGCTATTATTAATGGAATTTTAAAATGAACGGTGTTCTGGGCCTTTTCTTAGAAGTCCATCTCATCCAGGGCCTTAAATTTGAATATCTATGTTATTAAGATAATGGGTTCATATCTTTAGCCCCAGATGTTTCTTTTAAACTTCATAACCAAATGCCCTTTAGACATTGCCTTTGGGTAATGGCCATGTCTACATCTGAACCGTTGATTTCTTCACTCCTTTCAGAATCCATTTATTCTCATTTCATGAAATGCTAAAAATGTGGGAATATTTTTTGACCCTCACTCTTTCTGACCCCAACATCTAATCAATTACCAAGCACTGTCAAGTCTGTTTTTGAAATTTTTGTGAGTCCATCCACTGTACTTCCACCACCCTAATCCTAACCACTACTATTACTCTCTTAAATTTCTACAGTAGTCTTCTCACCAATCTTTTGACTTTTACTTGTGCCCTTTCTAGTTCATTACTTACAAGTCAAATGATTGTCTTCTGTCCTACTTAAGTCCAAATCTCAAATCTTTCATAGGTTCTTGACCTGGTCCTTGTCTTTTCTGTTTCTTCTACTTCATCGCTTACCACACGATACCTTATTCTCAACCTTTTGGAAACTGTTTTCTCTGCCTCAAGATCTTTCCACAGACTGTTCTCTGTGCCTTGAATCCTCTTTTTTTTTTTTTTTTGGAACCAGGGATTGAACTCAGGGGCACTCGGCCACTGAGCCACATCCCCAGCCCTATTTTTGTATTTTTTTTAGAGACAGGGTCTCACTGAGTTCCTTAGCGCCTTGACCTTGCTGAGGCTGGCTTTGAACTCAAGATCCTCCTGCCTTAGCCTCCTGAGCCACTGGGATTACAGGCATGCACCACCATGCCCTGCTAGAATCCTCTTACCTTTAGTTCTTTACTTGGCTAACTTTTCCTTCTTCAGATTTTAACTTAAGTGTTTTTTCTTAGCATTGCTTCCACTGGCCTCTCCATCAAGGGTAAATCAGGACCCTCTAGGACTTGGAACTTTATCTTTTTTGTACTTAGCCTAAATTATGAGTTCATTTTGTTTGTATTTTCTTGTTCTTTGTCAGAATGTCTTTATTAACTTGCTTAATGGCTATGAAATTTATGAAGACCACTCCATTTTGCTGCCATCACTGTATTCTCGGTATCTATAATATAGAATCATGCATAAAACAGGGACTTAATAAAAAGGAAATAAATTAATAGTCAATGGCAATACAGAATGGAAAAAAATCTTTACCACATGCATCTCAGATACAGCATTAATCTCCAGGATATATAAAGAACTCAAAAACTGAACACCAAAAGAAAGAGACCCAATCAATAAATGGGCTAAGGAACTGAGCAGACACTTCACAGAAGAAAAATACAATCGATCAACAAGTACATGGGGGAAATGTTCTACATATCTAGCAGTTAGAGAAATGCAAATCAAAACTACACTGACGACGGGCGCAGTGACACATGCCTGTAATCCCAGGGGCTCAGGAACAGGAAGATTGTGAGTTCAAAGCCACCTCAGCAATTTAGTGAGGCCCTAAGCAACTCTTTGAGACCCTGTCTCTAAATAAAATATAAAATAGGGTTGGAGATGTGGCTCAGTGGTTGAGTACCCCTGAGTTCAATTGCCCGTACCCAAAAACAAAAACAAAAAACTACATTGAGATTTCATCTCACTCCAGTCAAAATGGCAGTGATCAAGAATATAAGCAACAATAAGTGTTAGCAGGGATGTGGGGAAAAAGGTACACTCTCATATATTGCTAGGGGGACTGCAAATTTGTGCATGCACTATGTAGGGAAAGCAATATAGAGATTCCTTAGAAAACCTGGAATGGAACTACCATTTGACCCAGTCATCCCACTCCTCGGTTTAATACCCAAATGACTTAAAATCAGCATACTACAGTGATGCAGCCACATCATATTTATAGCAGCTCAATTCACAATAGCTAAGCTATGGAACCAACCTAGGTGCCCTTCAACAGTTGAATGGATAAAGAAACTGATTGATATATAATGGAATATTACTCAGCCTTAAGAATGAAATTATGATGGCATTTGCCAGTAAACACATGGAGCAGGAGAATATCATGCTAAGTGAAATAGGCCAATTCTAAAGAACCAAAAGTCAAACGTTTTCTCTGATATGTGGAAGCTAATTCACAATAAGGGGGTGGCTGGGGAAGAATAGAGGTACTTTGGATGAGACAGAGGGAAGTGAAAGTAGGGGAGGGGTTATAGGACTAGGAATGATACAGTAGAAGGAATCGGACATTACTATCCTATGTACGTATCTGATTACGTGACCTGTGTAGCTCTACATCATGTACAACCAGAAGAATAAGAAGTTATACTTCATTTATATATGATGTATCAAAATGCATTCTATTGTCATATATAACTAATTAGAAAAAATAAAAAACATTCAATGGCAAGAACTCTATTTACAAAGGATGTTAGCATTGGAAGGGATCTAATCAATGGTTTAATTAGTGTAATCTTTTCTATCATGTCCCTTGTGGCCTTGACAAAGGTGTGTGCAAACTTTTTTCTTTTTATATTCTGTAAGGATTCCTGATTCTTTCAATTGTATCTCAAATGAGTAGTTTCTATGTCCTTTGTCATTCTTTTCTATAGAGGCCTGATCAAATAGAATAAAATAAGGTGGTTACTCTCATGATTTTAACAGTATGTTTCTACAGATGCTTGGTAGGATTGCATTCATGTCTTAGCAGTTGTAAGTGCAGATGTGTGTTGAACTTGTAGTTAGGTAAGATTTAGTGGCTGTTCTCCATACAAATTATAACAAGTGTTTTAATCTATTAAAAATGGGATTGACATGGATAGCACAGGTATATCCTTGTAGTAGATTGGCAAATATGAGACTAACACATTTCAGAGGTATTTTATTGAATACCTGCTCTGTACCATGTAACCCTAAATAGTTTATAATGTACATTAAATATCCAGTAGAGAAGTGCCAATGCAGGGTGGCATTTAATATGTAGAGTGTGTAATCAGATCTCTTTTGAATTTTAGTCCTGTCTGTGTGATCTTTATGAATTTCTCAAAATCTTCTTGCCCGTTTCCTCATCTGTAAAATTAAAATAATAATTGTACCATTCTTACAGGGTAGTTGTGATTATTCCATAAGTTAACATTAGCAAAGTATTTATAATGGTGCGGACACAGAATGGTGAATATGTATAAGCTATTCGCTCCTTCAATTCTTAAAATAACCGTGTCCTAATAAATATTATTTTGGTTATAAAGATGAAGAAACCCCTCAGAGAGGTTAGGTTAGTTATTTAAGGCAGATCCAGGACTTGAACTTGTGTCAGGGCAACAGGGTCAGAGACATTTATGTGGAACAAATTACAGACCCTTTTCTCTGAAAGGGACTGTGTGGTAAGTACTTAAAGAGATTCAGAGACAGCTCTATAGGATGTTTTGCTAGCTCTAGTGAACCAGAGCCACATATTGGCTTTAAATAAACCGGTGAAGACACAGTGACACTTAAAGATGTAACAAAGTCAGCCATCACTGTCCTGCTTCTACTTGAAGCAGAAACTGACAAACTCATGTTTGTATTTCTAGTACCTTATATTGATAGGTCTGTATGTAGCAGATGTTAGTGAATAAGTGAATGGATGAATAAGTAAGCAAAAGTTTGGAAGAGTGGGAGTTAGCAAAGGAAGCAGAAATGAGGCTGGGAGTTTTGGCATGGTGACAGAAGAGAAGGAGGACTGTGATAGCAAATAAAGCAGGAGGAACAAGAAGGAAAGGTAATGAGTTTGATTTAGATAGGTGAGTGCTCTTGGTGGAGGTATGTAAGGGCACATAGAAATGAGATCAGGGTTGGAACCATACTGGAAACTTATTGATTTTGAAACCTGGAACAGATATCACAGTTGAATAATTTCAAGAGGTAAATTTTCCATAGACATGTTGTTAGTCAATTACAAACATTATTCTGTAATTATTTTAGACTTTACATCTTAATCTCTCAGCAGTATGTGATGGGAAACAATTTACTTTTACAATAGGAAAGTAAGCAATTGCCAAGATTTTAGAACTAAGCCATATATAAATTGCGCTTGTAAATGATACCTCTCTGTAAACCTTATTTGCCTCAATATTGTAAATACCTTTGGAGAACTAATTAAAGTGACAAATTTTTAGGTAGACAACATAATGTGCTCAGGTTATTTTTGGTAGAAATCTGGAGTAATTGTGTCATATGTCAGCAAAACCTTTTTCACTCAGAAATAGTTCAGGCTTAGGTTCATAATACCAAACTGCCTGAACCAATAGAATGGGCAAAAAATAGAATTATATTTATCATGTGCAGACTAGCTACTTTTCCTTTTACCTACTTTTTTTTAAAGAATTATTTTTAACAATACCTTTATTTTATTTGTTTATTTTTATGTGGTAATGATCGAACCCAGTGCCTCACACCCGCTAGGCAAGTGCTCTACCACTGAGCTACAGCCCCAGCCCCCTGTTACTCATTTAAATATTTTATTTTAAGGTCTTTAAGAGTTCACTGTGTATATTAATAATAACCAGACCTTAACTGGAAAGGTTATGTCTCATATTTTCCCTATTAAAAACTCAAGTTTTGGGACTAGAGATATAGCTCAGTTAGAGGCCCTGGGTTCAATCCCCAGCACCACAAAAAATAAAAATAAAAAAATAAATTAAAAACCTCAGTTTTATCCTAATCAAGTCAGATTTGCAGTGTTTTAGGAAAATGATTTTATTTAAGATATGTTTGATAATGAAGCATGTTGCTTATTTAAATATGTGTAATTTTCTAGGCAGGCTTTCTTGTCTTTTTTTTATTATTGATTTGATTCATTGTACACAAATGGGGTACAACTTTCATTTCTTGATAGTACACAGAATCACACCTTTGTGTAATCATACATGTACATAGGGTATTGACGTTTGTCTCATTCTATTATCTTTCCTTCCTCCTGGCTCCTCCCCACCCCTCATTTTCCTCTATGCCATCCATCCTTCCTCCATTCTTGCCTCCCTCCCCCTGCCCCCGTTACGTATCATCGTCCACTTATCAGAGAAAGGCTTTCTTTTCTATCTATGGAATAAATTACTAAAAGTAGATTGAAAGTGTTTTTATTCTGTCCACAGAATTTGAATGAAATCTTATACTTTTAACGTTTTTTGTTTTATTCTTAATATATTTAGGAATTTTCTTCATAGTAATAAAATAATTACTTTGGAGTAGCCAGAATAGACTATTGAGAGTTTTTTTCCTTTTTCTTTAGAACTGGAGTCTTGCTATATTTTCCAGGTACCCCTCAAACTCCAGAACTCAAGCAGTCCTCCTGCTTCAGCATCCTAAATGGCTGGGACTACAGGTGTAGGACACTGCTCCAGTTCGTTGAAATTAGTGTATTTCTCTTGTTTTACATGTAGCTGATCTGTGGCAAGGAGAAATTGCTAAATTATTTAAGCTTGGAATTGTAGTGTCTTGTTTTGTGTGTGTGCCTGTATTTTTTTAAACAATGGTAGCTTTAATCTTTTAAAATGTATTTTATCATTTAAAGGTATGTTCGGATATTTGTTTTCCTCTCTTAGTTTCAAAATTGAGTTATATTCATTGCCTTATTAATATTTTTCTTTTTCAGGAGTCAAGAAAAAGCAGTAGGAGGTGGTGGAGTCATTGTCAAGTGGTTGTAGCCTTCTACAAGAAATCTCATTGAGTAAAGGCATTTTCATTAGCGAAATAACAGGACCGGTTATTCAAGGTGACAGTGTAACAGAAAGCATTAAAATTGAACAATGACTCGGCTATATATTTACATCAGATTATTGGGAACCTGTTTGTTCATCATTTCTCATGTTCAAGGTAAATTGATCTTTATTTCTGATTTAAAAAGTAAATTGTTTCTGACTTAAAAAGCACCTAATTGCTTCATCTGTTCTTTTAGCTCATGTCCCTTTCTGATTAGCTAAGCTTATCATGCCAGCATAGCTTTTAAGAAGCAAAGAACAAACCCATACCAAATAATTTTTTAACTTGATTGTGATAGAAGACTTTCCAAATATTTTTAAAATCTCAGCCTCTCTGAACCTATTTTCTTATTCATAACATAGGCATTATGATATACAGCAAGTCTTATGAGTTTCAAATGAGATAAAGCATATGAAGCTTGTAACTTAGAATCTAAAACACAGGGTGATAGATAATCAAGACTGTTAAAAATCTCATCTCCCTTAAAATGCAATAAGGAACAAAGGTAAATAATTTTTAAAATCATTTTATTGTCACTAAAAACCTTCAGAAATATAAATGGCATTTTCCTATGCTAAATACTAAAATTTCTTCAGAGTCCTGAAAGTTCATGAGCAGTGTTGTAATTTTGCTTCTCTGTGTTCATAGCTTAGAACTTCCAAACAGGAAGTTGTTATGATGACTTGGGATCAAATGAACTGTATTTGCACAAAAGCTTTTTCCTGAGTGCTTTAATTAGGGTTATATTTTAAACTCTAGAGATAGTACTGCTTTACAAAAGGATTTTAGATAGAACTTACTGACATCTTCATTTTCTTAAGGTTTTGACTTTACAGATTGCTCTTTCATAACATTTTGTTCACAAGAACATGAATTAATATCTGCCCGCAAGAACACTGTTAACAGCATAAAGTCTTTTGTTTTAAAGCACAAAATGAAACCTGCAACTTCTACATTATTATTACCATGCTCAGAATACAGAGCCTTCTTGCAAAAGCCACTTTGATACAATACCTTTATTTTAGAATCTATTATATATGCTTTGTTGTTATCAGCCAAAGCTATCACAGTTATAAAGATGAGGAGTTAAATTAATAGTATCATTAATATTTACTGCCTCACTTCTAAGGTAAATTCCATTTTGATACAAAGTTTTAAATCTGCTTAGCTTACATTTAGGCAAAAAGGAATAAAATTTTCATTCCCCACCCCAGTTCGTGTTATTCTATAGTACACTTTTATTGGATGGAATAACTTGGTAATTAGTTATCAGGTATAAGCAAGAATCACATTTCTAGATGGACACCATGGTACATGCCTGTAATCCCCAGCTACTCATGAAGCTAACCAGGGCAACTTAGCAAGGCCCTGTCTCAGAATAAAAAATGAGGGCTGGGGGTGTAGCTCAGTTTTACAACACTTCTAGGTTCAGTCCTTACTACTGAGAGAGAGGTTAGGATAGGCAGCGGGGTGGGGGAGTTAGACTTCTCTGATAAAGAACAAAATTTTTACCATTTCCTTTCTGAAAATTACCTTGATAGTTGCTTCACATGATGACACACACAAAATTTTGCTCTATTTCTTAGGGAAAACTAGGAAGGATTACAGGATTCATTGAAAAACTTTTCATTTTAGCTGTGGCTTTATCTTGAATTGTCTCTCAGAAAAATAAATTTCTCTGTACCCTCATTTCTGCGTGATAAAAGTAATAATACTTATCCTAGATAGAAACAGGATGTTTTGAGTATCAGATGATATGATACGTATTTAAGTGTTTTACATTCATAGTTATTTGTGTTTGAATAGAAGAGTGAATCAACTGATAAATACTTGAGTCTTTTTTTTTGGGGGGGTGACTTGGTCAGAAATTTTAGAAATGGATTTTAGTGTTCAGTAACTGATTACCCAACTGATGATGGTGTTAACAAGTAGGGATTTATATTTAAGATAGGTGATAAAATGTGCTGGTGTTTAGTCAGTAACTGAGTAGTGTTGAGGTTGACATCTCTAATATTGTTGGTATTTCCCTCATGGCTAAAAGAACGGCTGCTCTTATCTACATTTGAGGCAGAAAACTGGGGAGAGGGTCAGCTCCTACCTTAGATTGGGATGGTGTAATATTGGGAAAGTTAAAATACTCCTTGCCAGTAGATTTTATCTCAAACTAAGATGGTTGATTTTTCCTGGTTGCAAGGAATACTGGAAAACAAGGTTAACAGGATCATCACAGTTAGATTAATCTATATTCATTGCCTTAGGCTGGACACACTGTCTCCCCTCCCCCACTGAGCAAAATCAGTTTGGTTAGTTAGGAAAAAGGGGAAAATAGATGTAATTTGGACAACTAAAATGGTCTGAGACAGATTTAATCCTTTCTGTCAGGTTGTTTTTAGCTATGAGAAATAAATAAATAAATAAATGTGCTTAAATAAAAAAGAAAACATATTAGCATATACCAAGAAGTCTGAAGATAGATAAATTTTAGTTAGCTAATTCTGTGGCTCATCAAGACCCACATTTAATCTCCATTTCACTTATGCCATCCACCACATCTCAGTTTAGCCATGGGTTAACTTATTTGACAGTCACAGTGTGGCATCTGAGGAACAGGTATCACATGGGGATGTGACAAGGAAGAGTTGACTGGTGTTTAGTAAAGAAGAGGAATGGCGGGCTGAAGATATAGCTCAGTTGGTAGAGTGCTTGCCTCTTAAGCACAAGGCCCTGGGTTTGATCCCCAGCACCACACATGCATACACACACACACACACACACACACACACAAAATAGGGATAGGTATTCCTTCCTGTTTCTTAAAGTAGTAAAGGAATCTTCCCAGGAACTCTTCCCCTTTCCCTCAATAGACATTTTTCTAATCTAAGTGACCAGAATTAATTACATGCTGTGGTATAAACAAAATACTGGTAAGGGGAATAGAACTGAAATTGTTGGATTAAGCAACAGTTATTCATGCTGAGGGTAGAGCTATGATTCCCTGAATCACGTGGAGGGAGGAGCAGACATTTCAACCAAAACATGGGTGTGTGAGCATGTACATCTCAGCAACAAGATAAAAAGGAAAATAGCTGTATATGTTAAACCTAAGGCCAACATCATTCTAAATGGAGAAAAATTGAAAGCATTCTTCTAAGAACTGGAACAAGACAAGGATGCTGTCTTTCACCACTTTGATTCAGCATTGTCCTTGAAACTAGCCAGAAGAAAGAAATTAAAGGGATACAAATAGGAAAAAAAGAACTCAAACTATCACTGTTTGCCAGTGACATGATTCTATATTTACAAGATCCAAAAAATTCCACCTGAAAACTTCTAGAACTAATAAAGGAATTCAGCTAAATAGCAGGATATAAAATTAACACCATAAATCAAAGGCCTTCCTATACGTCAGCGATGAATCCAGTGAAAAAGAAATCAGGAAAACTACCCATTCACAGTTTTCTTAAAAAAATAAAATATTTGGGAATCAATCTAACAAGAGGTTTTCACCTCTACAATGAAAACTACAGAACACTAAAGAAAGAAAAAGAAGACAGAAAGATCTCCCATGCTCTTAGCTTCCAGGCAGAATTAACATTGTCAAAATGGCCATAATACCAAAAGCGTTATACAAATTTAATGCAATTCCTATTAAAATCCCAGTGATATTCTTTATAGAAATAGAAAAAGTAATCATGAAATTCATTTGGAAAAATAAGAGACCCAGAATAGCCAAAGCAATTCTTAGCAAGAAAAGTGAAGGAGGTATCACATTACCAGACCTTAAATTATACTACAGAGCCATAGTAACAAAAATGGCATGGTGGGGCTGGGGATATAGCTCAGTTGGTAGAGTGCTTGCCTCTTAAGCACAAGGCCCTGGGTTTGATCCCCAGCAC
>JAJEJO010001801.1:201960-309979 GCA_020662805.1 Glaucomys volans
AAAAAAAAAAAAAGGCCCCAAAACAGATATGTAAACCAGTCGTAGAGAATAGAAGACACAGAGACAAACCCACATAAATACAATTATCTTACACTAGACAAAGGTGCTAAAAACATACATTGGAGAAAAGATAGCCTCTTCAACAGGTGCTGGGAAAAATGGGAATCCATATGTAGCAAAATGAAATTCAACCCCTATCTTGTAATCCCAGCACTTGGGAGGCTGAGGCAGGAGGATTGTGAGTTCAAAGCTAGCCTCAGCAACTTAGCTAGGCCCTAAGCAACTCAGTGAGACCCTGTCTCTAAATAAAATACAAAATAGGGCTGGGAATTTGGCTCAGTGGTAGAGTGCCCCTGGGTTCAATCCCCAGTACCAAAAAAAAAACAAAAACAAAAAACCCTATCTTTCACCCTACACAAAACTCAAAGTTGATCAAGGACTTAGGCACTAGAACAGAGCCCCTGCACCTGACAGAAGAAAACATAGGCCCAAATTTTCAGTATGTCAGCTTAGGAACTGATTTCCTTAACAAGATTCCTAAAGCACAAGAAGTAAATAAAGAATAAATGGAATGGATTCAAACTAAAAAATTTCTTTACAGCAGAGGAAACAATAACATGAAGAGAGAGAGTCTACAGAATGGGAGAAAATCTTTACCACATGCACCTCAGATACAGCATTAATCTCCAGAATATATAAAGAACTCAAAAAACTTAATGCCAAAAAAAAAAAAAAGGACTCAATCAACAAATGGGCTAAGGAACTGAGCAGACACTTCACAGTAGAAAAAATATAGTTGATCAACAAATACATGAAAAAATATTTAACATATGTAGCAATTAGAGAAATGCAAATCAACACTACAGAGATTTCATCTCACTGTAGTCAGAATGGCAGAGACCAAGAAAGCAACAGTAAGTGTTGATGAGGATGTGGGGAGAAAGGCACACTCATACATTGCTGGTAGACTGCAAATTAGTGCAACAACTCTGGAAAATAGTATGGAGATTCTTTAGAAAACTTGGAATGGAACCATCATTTAACCCAGCTATCCCATTCCTTGGTCTATTCCCAAAAGGACTTAAAATCTGCATACTGCAGTGATGCAGCCACATCAACGTTTATAGCCACTCAATTCAAAATAGCTAAGCTATGGAACCAACCTACATACCCTTCGATAGATGAATGGATATATAAACTTTGATGTGTGTGTGTGTGTGTGTGTGTGTGTGTGTGTGTGTGTGTATAATATGAATATTATTCAGCCTTAAAGAATGAAATTATGACTTGCCAGTAAATGGATGGAGCTGGAGAATATCATGCTAAGTGAAATAGGCCAATCCTAAAAAACCAAAGGTCAAATGTTTTCTCTGATATTCATAATAAGGGGGTGGCTAGGGAAGAATAGAGGTACTTTAGATTAGACAGAGGGGTGTGAGAGTAGGGGAGGGGGAGTAGAAATGATAGTAGAATGAATTGGGCAGTATTACCCTATACGCATATATGATTACATGACCTGTGTAACACTACATCATGTACAACCAGAAGAATGAGAAGTTATACTCCATTTATGTATGATGTATCAAAATGCATTCTCTAGTCGTGTATAACTAATTAGAACAACTTTTTTATAAAAGAGAAAATAATAACTGATAAATCTGTTTCAGGACACCAGATTTGTGTATCTAACATCATACAGCTGACTTAGACTGGAGTTTTCAATCTGTCATACATGCTTTATAGCACATACTAAAAAATGCTTATGTTGGTATGAAATACTCAGTTCCTCCTCAACAGGATATATACTCCAGAGTGTTGCCCACTTAGTGCACTCAACCAGTAACACAGGACTTCTGGGCAGTGGTTCTTCAGATCCAGATGTGCTCTTCATGGTCAGCAATGTGAGACTGAAAGAAAAATTATTGATGCCCAGTGTACCTAGTGTGTAGTGATGAAGAGAAACTAGGTATAAATACTAGATGAACTTCCAGAGGAAGGAAAATTTGGAAACAACTTCAGTCATCATTGCTCCATAGCACATAGATTAAGGATGGTTAGGCCATCTGACAACCTCCAGATTTATTTTCTGGGAAAATTCCTCTTGTCTCTGGTCTTGCTTCACTAGTACTTCTGGCTTCATGGCCATATCTAAGATGTACTCGGTGGAGGATGATCTTCATGAAGACTGAATAGCTTTGGCAGCCTGTTTCTTATTAGTGTGGAGATCTGGTTGGTAGAAAATGCCTTACAGATTGAAAACTCCCAGTCTAAGTCTGTGATATCTTTCACAGTGTTAGTATTTGCATCTGGTGTCTTTGCATTAAACACAGTTAAATATCTTGCCTAGATGTGGTATTCTGAGACTTCCTGACTTCTTGTGGTACTGGGGATTGAACCCAGGGCCTTGTGTATGCAAGGCAAGCGCTCTACCAACTGAGCTATATCCCCAGCCCAGTTCCTGACTTCTTACCACTGAACTTTGCCTTGCTTCGTCTCCTGGTTCTTGATTTAATAACCTTATTCTGAATCACTGTATTCTTTTCTCATGCTGGAAAGGGATTCTACTTTATTTGATATATCTTTCTATGAATAAATATTAAAATAGTACCAAATATTATCTTGTTTTTTTTATTGAATTCTCAATGAGTTTTTAAACTTTTTTTAGGTGTTGAGACCTTTATTTTATTCATTTATGTATATGTGGTGCTGAGACTCAAACCCAGTGCCTCATACATGCTAGACAAGCGCTCTACCACTGAGCCACAACCCCAGCCCATCCTTCTATGACTATAAGCTCTAACAGAAAAGGGATTTTGGTTTATTTACCATTTTAATCACCAGGTCTTAAAATTGTAGTTACTTCATTTTTCACAATGAATGCAGGTAATGGCTGGTGGCAAGGAGGTAAGTGTAGAATTCTTTCTTAGCCATATATTTTTAGAGCAATTGAAAACGTAGTAGAAACAAGCACCTATACAACAAATTATGGTCTCGGATTATCTTTTTCCACTGGAAGAATCTATGAATCCTTAGAGAAATTACTGATTTTAAGTCTATCAGGAAAACGTGATATGATTTTAGAAGATTGTGGCCAACTGAAAACCCAAAGGGTATGGGGACCAGTTAGAAATTGACTAGAGATAGAACATTGAGCTTCAGTAAGGATAGTAATTGCCGTGGTTTAAATCCATGGGTTTATAATGACACTTTAAAAAAAAATAACTGTTTGCTGTTGAAAGATGCTAATGAATTCATTAACTTTGAAACCTGTTATAGGGGAAAATTAAGCACTAAGCATGTCTTTCTTCTAAGATCTGTATCGCTAGAACCCAGATTACTAAATGAGGGAAAACTTATTATACAGGTGTATCGTAGGTCATAAAGAGGAAGAAATGATAGAATACTCCTTTTTTTTTTTTAACTATCCCCATTGAATTAATGAATCTAGGTCTTGAAAACAGAGATAATCAGACATTTGTGTCCCTCCTTTCCATAGCTTATAAAGTAGCCATATTTCAGGTGCTCAGAAGCCGTATGTGGGTGGTGGCTATCATACTGGATAGCAGGGCTTTTGATCTAACTACTACTTACAGAAACCTGTTTTATGGGCAAGAAGGATAAAGGTAGAAAATCTAGACTCTGATATATACCGTAGGACAAACAATCCAGTTTCTTCAAGGAAAGAAAGAGGGAATTTGAAGATTAAAGAGACATGAAACTGGGGACAGGGGTGTAGCTCAGTAGTAGATAACCTGCTTTGCTTGCATAAGGTCAAGGGTTTCATCCAAGGTGAGAGAGAGAAAGAGAGAGTCAGTCAGACGGAGACCCAGATAGACTCGGAGACAATCTCTTAAGATGTGTGAAGTGGGAACCTTATTTGGATCCTGATTTAAGGAAACTTTAAACAATTATAACATTCAGTGCAATTGAAAATTTGAACACTGGTTGTTTGGTGATTGGACGAGAATCAAATTACTGTCAATTTTTTTAGATGTGATAATGGTATCATGATTGATTTGTTTTGTTTTGTACTGGAGATTGAACCCAGGGGTGCTTAACCACTGAGCCATATCCCCAGCCCTTTCTGTATTTTTTATTTAAAGACAGGCTCTCACTGTGTTGTACCCAAAGAAAATAAAATCATCCTAGCCAATCACATAAAGCCAAAAGGAGCCTTTATTTTAGCTGGCCAGTGATGACCTCCCTTATGCCTAAAAGCAGGGTGCCTAAAAGCAGGGTGCCGGGAAATCGCCCCACGTTATTTCTGTTGTTGCCAACTTTTATAGGGCGGGAAGAGACTAGGGCGGGACTGTAGGGCGCGGAGGGATTAGGGTTGGGCTATAGGGAGGGGGGATTAGTATTCCTGATGGCACTGGAGAATCTTTTTGGGAAGTATAACAACTGAATTTCATAAGGCTTTGCTAAGTTGCTGAGGTTGACTTTGAACTCGAAATCCTCCTGTCTCAGCTTTCCGAACTGCTGGGATTATAGGTGTTCGCCATCACGCCTGGCTTCATGATTGTTCTTTTAAAACATCTTCATTTTCTAGAGATACATGTTGAAATATTTACAAACAAAATTACATATCTGGCATTAGCTTCAAAATTTATATGAAAGTGAAAGAGGATTAACAGAAGCATTGCTATTATATTACAAGTATTTATTTCTGAAAGGAGAGTGGTGGTGAAGGGGCTGAGTGGTGTGTATATATACAGACCTCTACCTTCTTTTTTTGTTTATTTTCTCTCCACGTTTGTTTCTATTAATACTCATTTAGTAGTGCATTCCTTTACTAAATAAAACATAAAATGTTAAGATTATTAAAACTAACGTACAAAGTGACTAAAACACTTTTTCTTTGGTACTGGGGATTGAACCCAGGGCCTTGCATGTGGGCACTCTTACTATTGAGCTATATTCCCTGCTCCTTTCTATTGTTTTGTTTTGAGACTGTCTTGCCATGTTTCTCGGATTGGCCTGGAACTTGGAATCCTTCTGCCTCAGCCTCCCAAATAGCTGGGATTATAGATATGCATGTGTTAGTCAGGGTTCTCTAGAGGAACAAAATCAACAGGAAGTATGATTTTAAAGGGGATTTATTAGATTGGCTTACAAGACCAGAAGCTGGATAGTCCACATTGGCCGTCTGCAGGCTGGAGAGCTTGAAGAACCAATAGCTGCGCAGTCCAAGAAGTGGAAGCCCCAGAACAAGAGGGATCAACAGTGCGCGACCCTTTGGTTGGTGCTGCCCACATGTAGGGAGGGTCTCTACTTTCGGTTCACTATCCCACATTCCAATCATTCCTAGACTGGCCTTCATTGACACATCCAGAAGCCTCTTAATCCAATTAAGTTGACAATTCAAATTAACCATTACAGTGCACCATCACGCTTGACCACTAAAATACTTACTTAATAGCAGATTCTTTTCTATCATTGTTCAGTGGGTATGTTTGTGTTATTTTTCCTCTTTTTCAGTATTTCATCTTATTATGGCTAAATTCAAAATCAAGTCCACATTTTTTAATCACTTATTTAAGATTGACACATGAAATTCACATATACTTATCTGTTTGACTCTACCTTTCATTCTTCTGAGAGCAACCCACAAGAAATGGCCTAGCGATTTCAGCTGGTTGCAGGAAGGAAGGAATTTTTAAACAGTTGTTTGCTTTCTGTTCTGCATCCAGCCTAAAATATTCAGGACCATGTATGAGGGTATCTGTCATTTGAGGCCACTAGACTCTAATGAAAGAATCCAGCTCTATTTCATAAGCTGACTACTGACCTGTAGTAACCTTTAGTTTCTGGCAGCATGGTCCGGATTTGAACCAATGACCTTGAGATGAAAGACCCTGGATAACACAGTTGGTCCCCATGTTCTCACAGTTCTTACTTAAGCAAATAGAGTCCACAGCAAGATACTTAGTAACTCCTTTTCGCAAAGAGGCACAAATAAAGGTCTTTTTTTTTTTTAAGTTGATCACAAGTTTTGGAAAAAAAGAAGAAGAAGAAGAACCATACTTTGTCCATTATTTCGTGATTAAAAATGACCTTAGCCTTCCCTGAAGTTTCTCCCCACTTTGTACCTTTTTTACAGGTTAAAACTAAATTCTATTTTGTTATTCAATTCATATGGAATTCATACTGTGTTGTTCTTGTTTGTCTTTGATTAGTGTAAAACTTAAAACAAAGTCATCTCCGTATATCCCACAGTCCATGGAACATTCTGTGCATGAGTTTATTAACAAATGTCTGTTAATTGTAGGAGTGAAATTTATTTTTTCATCAAAGAAGTATATTCATTGCAGTTATTGTAATAGAAAAGCTTAGAAACTTTCCTTATTGAAAATGTAATAAAACAGCTTTTCAGAAAGGATTTATTTAAAAAGTGCATATTTGAATACAGGGCAGAATTTGGACAGTATGCTCCATGGAACTGGGATGAAATCAGACTCTGACCAGAAGAAGTCAGAAAATGGAGTGACCTTAGCGCCAGAGGATACCTTGCCTTTTTTAAAGTGCTATTGCTCAGGACACTGCCCAGATGACGCTATTAATAACACATGCATGTAAGTATTTGGTGCTATCCTTAAGAGTTTGGAGAAGTGCATCTAGTGCTGTTTTAAGAATAGTTAAAATTGTCTGAGAGTTTTTTCCTTTATATATGATCCCTTTCTGAAGAGCCAAAAGTCTTTGTTATGAATACAGGAACATTGTTTCTGTTGTTTTATTAGAAAGTTAATGGTACTCATTAGAGAAAACTGGTTCTTTTTTAATAGATTACCAGAAAGAGACCAAATAATTTCACCTACAACCTGCTTCTTAATTGGCTGAAATGTTTTACAGCTATGTAAGAATGATATTGGGCTAATTAACTGCTGCTTTTTTACCATGAACTTCCAATCCATATCATGTTCTTACTTAATTTTATGTTAATTATTCAACATGTTTTTATATTACCGTGTAATTCCGTTCTTTATTTTGCGGGGGACATTGAAGAATTGATCTATTGGACAAAAAAAGAAATTTTCCTGAACAACTCTATCTCATTAGTCTATTAATGATCTCCCTGTTATGTAGGTAATAAGGTAGGTCATGTTTTGTATTTCCCTAATAATTATATGCTCTTTATGTGGACTAGATGTAATACATAAAACTTGACCCATGAAGTCTTGAAACCATATGATAGTAGTTCATTTTAGATTTACTATTGCTTCTCCAATGATGGTTGATTCAACCACAGTAATCTACATGTAGTTTACATCTTCTTGGGAATTTTGTTTGTACGGGAATGCTCTATTCTATGTTAAGAAATAGATTTTTGCCAAACTTTGTCCATAGTACCTCCCTGATAGGATGGGCTATAATTTGTTAGTGGCTTAGTAACCCAGAGTAAAACTGGGATCATCAATTTTAACAGAATTTTACACCACACATAATAGTTTCTCCTAACAGAAAGTGAAGAATTCTGCAGAATTCTTTTACATAGAAGCAGTACCTTTGGATTTTGAGCAATAAATAGCATATTTAAAAATACTTCTGGAAGTTTCTTCTATAGCCATTGGAATCTAAGTGACTATATTAGAGGAAAACTCAAGGATACTAATACTAAAATGAAAAAATTTCATTAAATAGAAATACATTTCTGTAAATTTCTTGAAAATTTAACTATTCAAAAATTCTTTCTGTTTTCCTGTCACATTTTGTAAAAAATGTCTTTCAGGGTTTTTGTCCATCTGTTCTTCCTAAATACACTTTTCTTTGTCATTGAGTCTGTAGTTTTACAAAAATGTTATCTATTTTTATGCATAGTCTAAGAATATGGACGTAATATCAATAAAAAGATGTTCTAAGTATATTTTTGAAAAATTAAGACTTGTATGGAATTTTATAAATCAGGTTTCTGTGATCACATGACTGATAAGCAAAACATAATGCACATTTGGAGGACTTGTTTAATAGAAATCCTTTTTGCTTGTTGTAGGTTCTCATTTACAACCTTTATAGTTCAGACATAACTTTCATTTGTCTTAAAATCTATTTAGTTTTGCTAATAAATCACATGTGAATATAATCTCAATTCAGAAACAGAATACTGAAGGCAATGAGTACCTGTTCACATTCAAACTCAGATTTCATTAGGGTGTTCTGATGTGGAGTTCAATTGTTTTTTTTGTTTTATTTTGTTTTGTTTCTCTTTTAGAACTAATGGTCATTGCTTTGCCATCATAGAAGAAGATGACCAGGGGGAAACCACGTTAGCTTCAGGATGTATGAAATATGAAGGATCTGATTTTCAGTGCAAGGTAAGATCTAATTTGAGACTCAGGAAATAAAGGACAGGGCTGTGTGAATAGCATTAGATTCCTTAGAGGTGAACCTGTGCTACACATTGCTCTGTGTTCACATTATCAAATATATTGGAGGAAACTTACCTCTTACTTTAAGTAACATGATTGTGCTAATTGAATTTCCAGATTATTATTATTATTATTATTATTAATTTTGGTTCATTGTATACAAATGGAGTACAACTATCATTTTTCTGGTTGTACACAAAGTAGAATCATACAGTTTGTGTATTTCATATACATAGGGTATTGTCTCTATTATCTTTCCTTCCCTGACCGCCTCCCCCCCCCAGATTATTTTAAAAGGTTTTAAATAATCTTAGTTTGTCATGACTGCAATTTTTTGTTTTCTTTGCGGTGCTGGGGATTGAACCCGGGGCCTTGTGCTTGCAAGGCAAGCACTCTACCAACTGAGCTATATCTCCAGGGCCCCCCCCCCCATATTATATTGTTAGACTTACTTGTATATTTTATAGTTTTTTGAAAAGACATTACAATGTTGGGCTCCATGGCACACACTTATAATACCAGCTACTCAGGAGGCTGAGGCAGGAGGAGTGCAAATTCAAGGCCAGACTTGGCAACTTAGGGAGATCCTGTCTCAAAATTAAAAATAAGAAGGATTGGGGATATAGCTGGTTACAGAGTGCCCCTGGGTTCAATTCTCACTACCTCAAAAGAAAACAAAGCAGAAACAAAATCTTAGAACGATGGACAATAACCTTCGTTTTCCCAAAACAGCTTAGAAATGTTTAATCCTTGGGATTGGGGCTGTAGCTCGGTGGTAGAACCCTTAACTCGCATGTGTGAGGCACTGGGTTTGATCCTCAGCACCACATAAAAAGGTAAATACAAATATTATCTCCATCTACAACTAAAAAATATTGTTTTAAAAATGTTAAATCTTTGTGAGGAGGTGTCAGATACTTTAAGAGCAGTGGACAAGGAATCAGAGAATCAGTAATTGAGTTATAAACATCCTGACAGCTCTGGATATGAACCTAATCTCTTCAAAATTTTGTATGGTAATTTCCTAAGAGATCCTGCCAGTGTTATTGAAAAACAGCTCCAGATTGAACTGTTAGTACACAATTTTAAGTCCCAGCTATGCCAGAAAATTATTTATATTATATAGAAATTTGCAGAATTGGTAGAAACCTTCAATGTTATATATTTCTTTTTTTTTCCAATGTTATATATTTCTACCTGTCAATTAATGCTTAGAATTACCCACTTGGCAAATGACTGCAAATCTGTCATCTTTTGATTCTTTGGACCATAGAGAACAACTCTAATCCTTCTTCAAGATGACAGCCCTTAACTATGTAAAGAAAGTTGCTTCATACTACTTTCCTCCTTGTGTCTTTGCCCAGTGAAAAGTCAACTGCTCAGCTGCTTATATGATCAGCTTTAGAGGATTCACTAGTTTCTCAGTGTCATATGCAGAATTGTGGTCTGACCAGGAAAAAAGAAAAGCAGATAATAAATAATCTCTTTTCCTTTTTGTAAATACAGTCAGATCTCATGCTAGATGTTTGGCCATCACACCGTATTCTTGAAACATTAATCTTCTGTCAGCTAAAATCACCATGTGGTGCGGCTGAGCCACACCTCTTCCACTGGTGGTATTGGTTTCTTGAAAACAAATAAGTAGATGGGAGTAGAATGAGTTTTGCTATATATTTGTTACATACTTGTCTATGTTAAGTTTCACCATATAGGATTTAATTCTATTCTCTGATTTGTCAGGATTTGAGACATGCTAATTTAGTTATTATAGTTTTATATTAGCATGTTACCAACCATCCAAACTACATAGTTTTAAGTGTTTAAAAAGATTGATTAAGGCGCAATAGTTAAAGCACCAAGCCCAATGGTAGTATCAAGTGTCCTGCAGTCTCCTAAATTAGATTTCTTCCAAACTGAATTCACCAATTGAAGTTAGTTATTAAACTTGATGATATGCATCCAAACCCATGATAGTTCTTAATAGCTGTGACAGTTTAGTCAAGGAGCTTATTTTCTCATCCACAAGAATTGTTAAAAGGATTAAATGAAATAACAGCACAATTGGCACATAGGAAGGGCCCAATAACGTAAGCCTTTACCACACCGATTATCTGAGCAGTCTTCAGACTGTGTTGTAAACTTGGGAAAATGGATAGTTGTAAGGGAGTCAGGTTACAAATCCTAAACATTGTTAGGTCCTGAAATTTAAAACTGCTTGCCTAAAAACAGCTTCTCAAGCCATTTTTCTTTTCCTTCTTCCCTTTTCACAGTCACGCTTCTCCCAGTTACCAAATCTAGGATATAAAACCTCAAGATTCTGAACAGTACTGTGATTAGAAATGAAAGTATCCATGTACACAAAATAATCAAGTATGTTTACATATCAGGTGGTTTTTAATTTTTTGCTGTCGGCCAAATTGCTAGATCATTGAAGATAATTTTTGATGATAGGATCATTAGCATATACTTTGGAAGGGGATTATGGGATAGTGGTATAACAAACTGCTTCCCTTATAATCTTTTTGTTAATGTGAGCTAAGTGTCTTAGAGTTAATAAAAAAGAAAAATAGGAGTAAAATTAATGCTGAATCTTCTCGTTGAAGTAATAAGTAATTTTATTCATGAATTCATAAACTAACTTTTTTTTTTTTTTTTTTTTTTTTTGGTACTGGGGATTGAACCCAGGGGCACTCCACCACTGAGCCACATCCACAGCCCTATTTTGTATTTTATTTACAGACAGGGTCTCACTGAGTTGCTTAGGGCCTCGCTAAGTTGCTGAGGCTGGCTTTGAACTTACAATCCTCCTGTCTCAGCCTCCCAAGTGCTGGGATTACGGCGTGCGCCACCGCGCCCGGCATAAACCAATATTTTGAAAGCCCTAACCATCTCATTAAGAAACACCTCTTTAAATTAAATTTTCACACATTAATATAATAAAGAGTGTAGTGTATCTTTTTTTCCCATGATGCTGAGATTGAATCCAGGGTCCCTCTCTTTAGGCAAACCATCTACCACTGAGCTAGACCCTCAGCCCTAGGTTGTAGTATATCTCATTTTGATCAGTTTAATACTAACAATTACAGTGATGAACTAGGAGGTTTTAAGACTAAAAAACCCACAGTAACAGAAATAGAATAATTTATATGTACTTATTTTGATGTGAAGAACTCTGCATTAAATATATTCATTAAGACATAATTATTGTGAAAAATATTTCAAGGAAATAGGAGTTCGAGTATAAAATTTCCAAAGAAGCATTTGCCGGGTACAGTGGCCGCACGCTTGAAATCCTAGGAACTCGAGAGGCTGAGGCAGGAGGATCACAAGTTCAAAGCCAGACTCAGCAAAAGTGAGGCACTAAGCAACTCAGACCCTGTCTCTAAATAAAATACAGAATAGGGCTCAATGGTGGAGTGCCCCTGAGTTCAATCCTCAATATCTCCCCTTCCCCCAAAAAAGAAACAGTTGTTGCCAAGAGTTAATAAGTGGATGGCGTCAAATCACAAAGATTCTGCACAGGGAAACAATTAATATTGTAAAGAGAGAACCTACAGAATGGGAGAAAATCTTTGTTAGCTACTTTTCTGACAGAAGATTGATATCCAGAATATATAAAGAACTTAAAAACTCATTTAATATACACACACACAAAATAACCCTATCATTAAATGGGCAAATGAACTAAACAGACACTTCTCAAAAGAAGAAACACAGATGAACATATGAAAAAATGTTCAACATATCCTTCGCAATTAGAGAAATGGTAATCAAAAACTCCACTGAGATTTTATTTCACTCCAGTCTGAATAGCAACCATCAAGAATTCAAGCAATAGTAAATGCTGGAGAGGATGTAGAGAAAAAAGAGGGAGGAGAGGAGAGGGAAAAGGGAAATACTAATGAATGATATTGACCAGGCAAATTATATTGTTACATTGTGTACATGCATGAATATATAACAACCAATCTGACCATTATGTGCAACTGTAATGCACCAATGAAAAATAATAAAAAAGTATTTGTTCATTTTTTTAAACAATTTTTTTTACTTCATCTGCTATTATTTTTATTTTTATGTGGTGCTAAGGATCAAACCCTGTGCCTCACATGTGCTAGGCAAGCGCTCTACTACTGAGCCACAACCCCAGCCCCCATTTGTTCATTTTTTAAAGGATGATAATGGGTATCAGATTGCTATATGTTCTTTAGATTCTACTGAATAAAGAATGAAGTAACATTTCTATTTTAAAGTATTGTTTTCAGTAAGCCCGAAATGATTAATATATTCTTTGTAGCTGTTTAAATTTATGGTGAAAAATTCTAGATGTCAGTCTAAAAATATGAGGAATACATTGTTTTCAAAAATTTGTTTAGCAGGACTGAGGATGTAGTTCAGTGGTAGAAAGCTTGTCTAACATATGAGATCATGGGTTCAATCTCAGTACTGCAGAAAAATAAAAAATAAAAATTTGTTTAGGAGCCAAACATGCAAAATTTTTGAGCAGCACTTATCTAACTTTCCATAAACCTAGCACCTACCCCCAAGGAGAACAGCTTTTGGTCTCACGCTTAACTTTTCTCCCAGTGTTTGCACTGCCAAGGACTGGATCAAAACAAATACAAGTGATTTTCACCATGCTTCGAATTCCTGCCAAGCTTCAGTCTCCATTGGTATATCTAGCTTGTTCTGTGTCTTCCTATACAATGAATTCTTTCTCATGACCCTCATTTTCGTGACCATTTCTTGTAACTTGACTTCAGTTCTTTCTTCATGTACTATGTCTGACCCATGCACATGAAATAAGGTTACTTAAGTTAGAACCTTCCAGTTCATAAATGCCAAGTGATTTTCTTTCCCCATAGGGATTTTTATTCCTTAGTATGTCTGGAACTACAGATTGCCTGGGGTGGAACGAGTGTGAAGGCAGTTTAGGAAAGGCAAAAAGTTTTGTCACTCCAACTTCACTGTCTCGACAACCGTGGCCAAGGATATAGCTCATGCTAGAGTGTTTGCCTAGCATGTGAGGTCCTGGGTACATCCCAACATCACAAAAGGAAAAGGTGTAATGGAGGCAACCCTGACTCTTGCCCACCCAGGTTGTTAACCTGTGTAAGAAAGATGTGAAGTAAGTCCGATGTTGCTTATTTTTGGTGAAGCCCATCTGGTATTCCAGGGCTGGCCAGGATGTTTGGCTTATTCCAAAATTTCATCTGAGATTTATGTCAAACTCACCTTAGGAAGAATTAATTCATCAAATATTAACTGTTTGCATTTAGTGTGCTAGGTACTTGATATAGTCTATCTTGTTGCCTCCCAGTTACTCTGGAAAGCAAATATTTCTTACTGAGAGAAAATGAAAGTCTACCTAGAAGTTAGATGTTCAAGGTCACCACATGAACAACTGGCAAGGCTTGAATTTAAACAATTCCAGAACCCTTGTATTTTCCATGATACCATGCTGCCTTCAATCATTTGGCAAAGCCTTTCTTTCCCTTTTAAAGAAAAGTAATATGACATTTAGCTATCTTGTTTCTAGTACTCCTTGTTTCCAAAATCTTTTAAGTAATACTTGTCTTTCAGCCATCTCACAACTGTTTTCATCTTCCTGGAATATAACTCACTGGGTTAGAAGATGTGAACTCATGTAGAATAGAAAAACATCATAAGATCTCTTTACTCCTCTGGGATATCATTTCCCACTACCATATATTTGGTCTGTCAGCTTCACTCCTGTAGTCAACCTTAATAGAGAAGACAGAAACAGCAGTTGAGGAATCATATATCTTTGTCCTCCATTTTCCAGTCTGAGCAACACATTCATTGTTTGTTGGTCTTTCCCCCTGTACTGCCAAAGAAACCCTGTGTTCCCATGACTAGAGTCTTTTTCTCTGCTGGTTTTCTGACTTATTAGGAATACCTCTCTTTTTTGGATGGTGGGCTCTAATAAACTCAGAAATGTTACGTCTGTATTTTGCCCTTTCCATCACCTGTATCCTTTAGCTTGTCTTCACATCAATCTAGTTCATTAGTTGTTAGATACAGAATCTACATTATCTTTTACTACTCTTCTATTACACCACCTCTCCTAGCCAGTCTTTTCTTCTGACTAGGGCACCCTCCACATTTTAGTCTGATCTTAAATCTTATCAAAGTCTCAATACTATTGAGATCATATTTTCCATATTAGTTTATGATTACATTAAAATTTATTATGTATGTTTTCTAGGAAAAGACATCAAGAACTTAATTACTTTTTTAACAAAACTGAATGGTAATTCATTAAAATGCCATTGTTTGGTAGGAAAGCACTAAAACTTTTTGTCCATCTATAATTAAGTTATAGTCTAATGTTCTAATATATCATCCATATATATATGTGCTTCTTAAGGAAAATCATTTTACAGTCTTTGCAACACTGTTTCATCACATTTTAATTTTTCAATATTTGTACACATAAAATTTGCAGATCCTTTTCATTCACTAAATGAGAAATTGTATTTTATCAGTATTAAAAACCAGTTTAATATATCAAATCGTTTCTAATTTTACTATTATTTTTCCTCTAGGATTCACCAAAAGCCCAGCTTCGCCGAACAATAGAATGTTGTCGGACCAATTTATGTAACCAGTATTTACAACCTACACTGCCCCCTGTTGTTATAGGTAGGTTAGACCAGAAGAGTTAGAGCATGAGTCTCTGTAAAGTATTTTTTCTGGTTTTAACAATAACCAGGCTACCTAGAATGTAACACTGTAAATTACGTTTTCCTTTTAATAAGATGTGATTGAAAGATACTATGTTCACTTAATGTTTACTTTTCATTGTTAGGTCCATTTTTTGATGGCAGCATTCGATGGCTGGTTGTACTCATTTCCATGGCTATTTGCATAATTGCTATGATCATCTTCTCCAGCTGCTTTTGTTACAAGTAAGGAGATACCTGTTTTGATGCAAAATATTCTGTTAAATATTAGATATCAACAGTTGTTTTTAAAACCAGTAAGCAGAAAGTGCTGACTGCTATATGCAATTCAGAAACTATTAATTTGTATTCTCTGGTTATATCGTTTTGGTTTTTTTTTTGTTTTTTTTGAACCAGGGATTGAACTCAGGGGCACTTGGCCACTGAGCCACATCCCCAGCCTATTTTGTATTTTAGTTAGTCAGGGTCTCAGTGAGTTGCTTAGGGCCTCGCTAGGTTGCTGAGGCTGGCTTTGAACTCGCGATCCTCCTGCCTCAGCCTCCCAAGTGCTGGGATTACAGGTGTGCGCCACCGTGCCTAGTTTATCATCTTAATTTTAACTAGATTATAGTTTCCTTAAGAGGTAAGAGGGCCTTAATAACAATTAATTAATTGAACACAATTTTATACTTCTATGTTCATGAATACTCTGTGATTTTCTTGTTTGAGGAATAGTGATATTTGTCTGAATTTTACTGCCCGTTCCTAGAAATTAACTGCCTTATAGTTTTTTAGTGACTTGGGGCTTCAGAAGTGTTTGCACTGAGTCGTGATTCCAGAAGACAGTTACCAAAAATGTAGAGTAGTAAGAGAAGACAGTTGCTATTTCATTTCAACTTCAGTAATAAAGGATAGTCATACTGGGATAATACAGAGATATCAGTGAAACAAGTTATTAAGCCCATAAATAAACCCAAGCACTTGAAGAAATTTAGTATATTGTAATTTAACATTTCAGATCACTGAGGAAAATATATTATTTAATAAATGGATTTTTGACTAGGTAGCTAGATAGAAAAAAAAAATGAAGTTGGAATAGTTCCTACAGTGAAATAAATGTTAGCAAGATCAGAACTATCTATATATATATATTACATATATTCTCTATTTGGATCTCAGTTTAGATTACCTTTCTGAGTCTGACAAAATACTTAGAAGCAAATAAGTAGGTAGGTAGGTAGATAAAATAGTATCAATTACATAAAAATAAAACTTAACTATGTGGCAAAAAATCACAAGCAATCAGAAGACAGGCTGCAATTGAAAAATATTGGCAACTTATATTTGAAAGTACTGATTTCACAAATATAAAGAACTTCAGTAAATCAAGAAAGAAAAATCTAAGCAATCTAGTCGGGCATGGTGGCACACACCTATAATCCCAGCACTTGGGAGGTTGAGGCAGGAGGATCGCAAGTTCAAAGCCAGCCTCAGCAACTTAGCGAGGCCCTAAGCAACTCAGTGAGACCCTGTCTCTAAATAAAATACAAAATAGGCTCAGTGGTGGAGTGCCCCTGGGTTCAATCCCCAGTACCAAAAAAACATAACAAAACAAAAAAAAACTAAGCAATCTAATGCTAAAGTAGGCCAATAAAAGATTAAAATAGGAGTTGTGGCTCAGTGGTGGAGCACTTGCCTGGCATCTGGAGTTCTGGGTTTGGTTCTCAGCCTCACATAAAAAATAAATAAATAAAAATAAATATATTGTGTCCATCTATAGCTAAAAATATTTTTAAAAAAAATGATGGACACATAATTTATATATAAAAGGAAATGTAGAAGGTTCTTTTAAATGGGGACAATCAAGAGTATTCATTGTATGAAAACTGTAAAATCATGCAGATGTTTTTACCTGTCATAATAACATAGATTCATGTGCTAAACAGAAGTTTATTTTAGATAAAGATAGTAGATTGATCCTACTTACTTTTACTACCCCATTAGGACAGCAGTGAAGAGTTTTGTCCAAAGAGAACAGGAGGTAAAACAGCAATAAAAACTTTTGGAATCCATGAATCTGGTGGATGAGTAGTCGATGATTGTCCAGACCCACGGATTCTGAATACTAGCCTAGAAATTGAGAAAGCCAAGAAGCCACTGATTTATATTCTAGAATTCTAGGAGATCAAGATCGAAGCTGAAATGCTGTTTATGATCTAGACTCAGAAGTCACACCATCACTTCTGCCACATTCTTTTGATCACACAGGTCAGCCCTGCTGTGTTACAGGAAGGTACTAAACAAGGGCCTAAACACCAGAAGGTGAGGATCATTGTGGGCCATTTAGGATACTAGCTACCACAGATACTGAACTTCACCCTTCTTCTACTCTGAATAATCATGTGACTTTCCCACCAACTCCTAAGAGAAGGCTAGAAGTGTATTCTCTGAAAAGAACACAGTAAATTTCTCAGCTGTGGTACCTCAGTGTTCAGGGTAAGGCATTACAATGAAAATAAGGAGGTATGTTGAACACTAACGTACTCCCAGAACCTTGTCAGCCAAGCTATGTCCTCTACAGAACAGACCAGATGATTCTTGGGGGAAATCTCACCACACCAAGAGAAAAGACCACCCCCCCACCAATAAATAAATAAATAAATAGAGAAATATAACAAAAAGACATTAGGGCCCAGTGAGATGGCCCAGACAGATTATCTTACAGTGGAGCCTGTAATCAGAAAGCCTTGTAGGCCCCACTCAGATACTAACAGCTGCCAATCAGGACATCAGTCAGTGAAAAACAGTGATGTGTGAGAAATAAAAAAGAATAATTAGTGGGCTTGGGTTGTAGCTCACTGGTAGAGTGCTTGCTTGGCATGTGTGAGGCACTGGGTTTGATTTCAGCACCACATAAAAATAAATAAAGGACTGGGGATATAGCTCAGTTGGTGTAGTGCCTTCCTCTGAAGCCCAAGGCCCTGAGTTCAATCCCCAGCACCACACACACACACACAAAAATAATAAAATAAATAAATAAATAAGGTATTGTGTCCATCTACAACTAAAAAGTAATTTTTTAGAAAAAGGAAGAAAACAAAGGCAGAGAGCCCTATGATTGCCCACATTACTAACTAAAGAGAATTTCTGGCTGCAGGACATAGGAAGTCCAAGTCAGTGCCATGGACTCTGTAAGTTGAAATGTAGCTAAGAGTCTGGGGAATTAACAATTATATAGTTCATAGGACAGAGTATTAGAGAGGAGAAAGTGTAATAGGAAAAGAATGGTCAGCACATTGCTGTGAGGAAACTATCCAAAGCCGGGGACAGAACACCTGAAATGATTGGAGGAACCAGTATTTGGTGCTCACAAAAAATAAGGAATAGTGTGTATTCCCACCAGCAATAACTCTTAAAAGCCTTATAATTTATAAGCATAGGCTTTGACTAGAGTGTTCAGAAAGTGTCTTTAAGATTAATTTGATCGGGAGGCTGAGGCAGGAAGATGGCAAGTTCAAAGCCAGCCTCAGCAACTTAGCGAGGCCCTAAGCAACTCAGTGAGACCCTGTCTCTAAATAAAATACAAAATAGGGCTGGGGATGTGGCTCAGTGGCCTAGTGCCCCTGGGTTCAATCCCCAGTTACAAAAAAAAAAAAAAAGATTAATTTGAGCTGGGCACTCACACCTGTAATCCCAGTGGCTTGGGAGAAGGAGGTTTGCAAGTTCAAAGCCAGCCTTAGCAAAAGCAGGGCACTAAGCAACTCAGTGAGACCTGTCTCTAAATAAAATACAAAATAGGGCTGGGGATGTGGTTCAGTGGTTAAGTGCCCCTGAATTCAATCCATGGTACCCCCACACACACAAAAAAAGGATTAATTGAAAAGAACATTGTTCTCAGAATCAAGCTATGGACACAAGTGAGTAACCTAGAAAGTAATATTTCAAGAAATGTGTATATACCAGAAACTGGTCATTTGGGCTTCTTTCAAAGAGAGAGAGAGGACTTTTAGCATTTTAAGGTTCATCTTTATTATGTGTCTCAATCTTTTGTTTCACTGTTTTCTGGTGACTTTTTTCAACTAGTCTAGATAAATCTGCAAATTTATTCTTCTTGAATTTACATTCATAACAAGACCCTCAGAATCAATCTTCTGTAAAATCTATCTATCACCATTCTCCATTCTGGATAAATAATCATTTTGTGCTATTCTGCCAATTCCTTATACTTTCCTCTGGCATAGAATTTCTCATTCTCTTTTGTAACTCCTTTATCCATTAACACTGGTTAGGTCCATGATTCTACCCCTTACGCTTAAACTTAGTACTTTCACCTTAAACTTTTTTACATTCACTAATATTCACTTACTTATTCATAATTATTTGCCTAAAGTCTGCCTTTCCTATTGAATAGGAATCTCAAGGATAGCAGAGATTACCTGTCCATTAATACTGATGGCCACCTAAACTGTTTAAATTGTCTGTTGAATCATTGAGGATGAAAATAGTGAATCAGCATATTCCCCTACACTTGGCACACAATACTCACTAACTTTTTTTGGTATTTACCAGCCATCCTTTGGCCCAGAATGCTGCTTGGGAAACTATCAGATTAATTTATGAGATATAAAGCCCACTTTAGCTTGATAATGGGCTGGTCATCCTGATTCCCATTAGAGGACTCCTGGTCCCATGGTAGTTCAGTAATAAAAATGAGCAATTTTGAAATTGTAGTAATTGCAGCAAAAAAAATATTGCCAAGTAATGTTTTTTCATTTAAGAAGAAAATAAACACTGTTTGCCTAATAAATATGCTGTTGGTCAGCTTTTAAAGTGATTTAAAAAAAGAAAAATGTCATCCATATTTATTTTTATAATTTCCAACACTTTTCACTTATTAAATTCTAAATTTTCAATTCAAGTTTTTGTCTGATATCTTATTTTTGCTTCAATTCATTTCATGAAATCCATAATATGATCAGAATGTTTTAAGATAAAATAAACAGTATACCAACTTCATGATATAAAATAGCAATATAAAACAAGAAAACCAGTGAAATGAAAATGTATTTAATCAGGTTTCAACAGTGTTAAGAAGTACAGTATAAAACAGTAATTCTGCCAACTGCAGAAGAGATACAGGGTTTTTACAACATGTAATATAGAAAGATTTGTAGATCATGAGCATTTTAAAATAAATTTCACAACTGAGAATGACTTTATTTCCTTGGTGATGGCAGGCCTATAGAAATCAACTGGCAAAAACATTACTCAGTAATAACATGAAAATCAATTTCAGATGAATTTTTTTTAAAAAGTTAGAAGAGAGCCGGGTACAGAGGCACACGCCTGTAATCCCAACGATTCAGGAGGCTGAGGCAGGAGGATCATGAGTTCAAAGCCAGCCTCAGCAACTTAGCGAGGCCCTAAGCAGTTAAAAAGGGGCTAGCAAGGTCCATGTATTATCCACTATTGCTGTTAAAAAACTACTACCACCATTAATTGTGTTAATATGTTCTAGATAATGTGCATAAAAGCATTTTACATACATTATCTCCAGTAATTCTCACAGCCACCCTGAAACCTCCCTTTTAGGTTCATCCTCATATTTTATATGAAAATATGAAGATTCAGAGATGTTAAATAACCTACTTGATGCTAGTGAATAATTAGCAGAGCAGGGATTCAAACTTCATGATCTCCCCCACCCCTTTGACCTAGTAATCCTCCTGCCTCATCCTCCCAAGTTGCTGGGATTATAGATGTATGCTGCCATTCCTGGTCCAAACTGCATGATCTTTATCATTTTGCTATAATTGACCCTATTAGACTTAACAGAGACCAAAAACCACAAACTTGAACAAGGAAGTGTACAAGAGTGGTTACCAGAGACTGGTGAGAAGAGGTTAGAGGTTTGGGAGAGGAGCACTGCAGTTGGTAGAATGTTACATAGGAGGAATAAATTCTGGTGTTCTTTAGCACAGTAGAGTGAATATAGTTGATAATAATGCATTGTAATATATCAAAATAGAAGAGGCTTTTGAATATACTCACCATATAGAAATGAGAGGTTAAGGTGGTAGGCATGCTAATTACTCTGATTTGATCATTACCTAATTTATTCATCAATCAAGACATCCCATGATACCTTATAAAATGTGCAAATTTCATGTATCAAACAAAATATTAATAAAAATTTTTAAAAGAAAAAGAAAGGATCCATTTCACATCCACGATGAAGCCTGGAAAGATAAATCAGATATCTGCCTTCAGATGTGTAGACATCTGATCACACACTGTTAATAGAGCACACTGAGAAGGCAGGCAGGTAGGTTATGGGAGGAACTAATGGAGCTGAAATTGAACTCCACTACAAAAAGAAATTTGGTGGGGTTTTGAGTTGAAATATGAAAAATAGAAGGACAGGTATCAGTCCATACCTGAGAGAGGGCAGTAGGTGAGATAGAAATGCCACTCTTGTCTTGCTGAGTTTCTTCCCAGTCCTCTTCAAAGCCCATTTCAAATAAACACTTAACAGTTCCTCTGACAGGAAAGAGTTTGTAGGTAAAGCTTTGTTTCCAAGTGAGCAGCAGCTTGTAAGCAATGTCAACTCAGTGTTCTAGAGGAGCTGCCCAGTGCCACCTCTGCCATGCCTGAGCCTGTGGTTGTCACCTGATACCCATTTATTCTTGCCTGAAGAGCTTCCTTTAACTTAACTTCTTGAAGTACAGGTGTGCTGGTCACAAGTTCTCTCGCTATTTGTTGGATGGAGAATTTTGGGTTGGCTTTTTGTTTTTTCTCTCAAAGCTGTAACTTTGTTGTCTTCTGGCTTGCATAATTTCTGACAAAATTCTTACCTTTGATCCATTGTGTGTGAATTTTTTTTCATGGCCTCCTTTAATATTTTCCTTTTATCTTTGGTTTTATGCAATTTGAACAGAATATGTTTAGTATGTGTGATAATTTTGAGGAGTTATTTCATCTACTTCGAGTGTCACTGAGCTTATTGAGTCTATGGTTTGGTGTGTGTCTCTTTTTTTGAAATTATACATGTTTTAGATTATTTGATGTTGTCTCATAGCTCTTTCTTTTTCAATTTTTATTATTTTTTTCTCTTTGTATTTTAGTTTCTAAGCTACAAAGAACTATATGACATCTAGCAGAACATGGTGGCACATACCTGTAATCCCATGGTTCAAGAGGCTGAGGCAGGAGGATACTAAATTTGAGGCCAGCCTGGGCAACTTTGCAAGACCCTGTCTCAAAATTAAAAAAAAATTAAAAGGGCCCAGGATGTAGCTCAGTGGTAGAGCACCCCTGGGTTCAATCCCCAGTACCAAGGGAAGAAAGAAAAGGACTATAAGACATTTTAAAATCAGTGAACATAGCCCTTTGATAAAATTAAGTATTAAGTTCTAGAAATACAAAATTTGATAAAATTTAAAATTAACATCAATAAGTGTTATGACAGAAGGGTATAGATAAAGGAGTAGGGAAAACAGACTTTCATATGATGATGGAGGAATTATAACTGGTACAGTCTTTAAGGAGGCCAGTAGAACTTTCCATTAGAATTCCAAATTCAGTTCTAACTACTATAAAGTTGTACTGCACATATAGATATACCAGAAAATTATTTCATTTCAAACTTGTATGGACTGAGACTAGAAACAATCTGTTTTCAATAGGGGAGTGGGTTAACAGGCATTCAGTGGACTTTCTAGCCATTCAAGAAACCAGAAGGATGTTTATGTACTAATGTGGAATAATACCCTAGATACATTACTAAGTGAAAAGGCAAGATATTCTAGTGTGTATGGTATACTGCCACTTCTGGAAGTAAAAGAAAAGCAGAGGAAATGAACATCAAAATAGAAATTTTGGTTTGAATATGCATAAGTGGTCTTTAGGTTATGTAAGAAACTAGAAATAGTTTGCTTCCAGGAAAGTGAACTTGATGACTTAGGGATAAGAGTGGAAGGGAAGATTTTTCACTCTACATTTTTGTATGCCTTTTGAATTTCATTCCATTTGAGTCAATTACCCATGTAGTTTTTAAAATGAAAATAATTGTTGAGCAAATTGGTCTATCCATACAGAATATAAATCTAACTTTATTGGTTCCTAATTTCCATTGCATATTATTATTTCCAAATGGATTAAATAATTTAATGAGATAATCAGAATTTTAAAACCTTGGGAGATGATTTATGACAGGAAGGTTGGGAAGATTATTTTAAGACACAAAATCATACCTCGAGAAGGTTGGTTAATTTGACTACATTAAAATTTAAAACTAGCCAGGCGCAGTGGCGCATGCCTGTAATCCCAGCAACTCGGGAGGCTAAGACAGGAGGATCACGAGTTCAAAGCCAGCCTCAGCACTGGCAAGGCACTAAGCAGCTCAGTGAGACACTGTCTCTAAATAAAATACAAAATAGGGCTGGGGATGTGATTCAGTGATCAAGTGCCCTTGGGTTCAATCCCAGCACCAAAAAAAAAAAAAATTAAAACTGACATTAAAAACACCATAAATGGAGTGCCAGGGCAGTTACAGACGAAGAGAGAAAATTGTACATCTAGGTATCAAAAGATTTAAGCTGGGTATGGTTGTCCATGCCTATAATCTCAGCAATTTATTGAGACCCTATCTCAAAATAAAAAGGACTGGGGATATAGTCAGTGGTAAAGAACTCCCATGAATTAGTAGGAGAAAAAGATGCAACACCTTAATTGAACAGCATGCAAAAGAGACAAACAGACAACTGACAGGAAAAAAACCTGTGAAGAATGAGAAGGAAAAAAAATCAACTTTACTAATTAGGGGAAAGCAAATTAAATCATTCCCATCCAGATGGCAAAAATCTAAAAATATGGCAGTTCTAAGTTTGGGTTGGAATGTGGAAATGCTATTGTGATATTAAGCTTTTGGTGGGAATATAAAATAATTTCACTTTGAAGAACAGTTATGTGGTATCTATAAAAATTCAGTTTGTGGCCGGGCACAGTGGCGCATGCCTGTAATCCCAGTGGCCTGGGAGGCCGAGACATTAGGATTGAGAGTTCAAAGCCAGCCTCAGCAAAAGTGAGGCCCTAAGTGACTCAGTGAGACCCTGTCTCTAAATAAAATACAAAATAGGGATGGGGATGTGGCTCAGTGATCAAGTACCCGCCCCCCAAAATCAATTCATGTATACCTTCAAGAAATTCTCATGTGGTATGCCTAGAAACAGGAACAAAAATGTTTAAGATCATGCTAAGTGAAATAAGCCAACCCCCAAAATCCAAAAGCCCAACCTTTTCTCTGATAAGTGGATGTTGATCCATAGTGAGGGGTGGGTAGGGAAGAATGAAGAAATTTTGGATTATGCAGAAGGGAGTGAGGAAGGGTGGGGCAGGGGGGATGGGAAGGATGGTAGAAAGAGAGACCTTATTAGCCTGTATACATGTATGAAAAAAATAAAAAATGAAAAATAAATAAAATTGTTTATTAAGTAGAAAGTCAGTATTCCTATGCTACACATGCTTTTTGATATTTTTAGACATTAAAAATTTTTTTACAGGTGGGACGGACACATTATATGCTGGTTTTGATCTGTTTGTGTTTTTTTCCACTTGTCAATATACTGTGGACATCTCTCCATTTTTTTTTTTTTTTTTTTCCGGAACCAGGGATTGAACTCAGGGACACTTGGCCACTGAGCCACCTCCCCAGCCCTATTTTGTATTTTATTTAGAGACAGGGTCTCACTGAGTTGCTTATGGCCTCACTAAGTTGCTGAGGCTGGCTTTGAACTCGCGATCCTCCTGACTAAGCCTCCCAAGTCACTTGGATTACAGGCGTGCGCCACCACGCCCAGCTTCATCTCTCCATTTTAACATAGCACACAACACTTGCACATCATAAACCCTTTCTCTAGGTATATTGTAATAGGATTTATTTTTCTGTGATAATATTGATTGAATATGATTCTGTCCTAAAGAAGGATAGCAGTGTGGAAAATCTTGATATTTTTCTTAGCTCAGAATAGTTTAAGAATTTTAATATTATAGTTTTCTTCTCTTTTAAAAGACATTATTGTAAGAGTATCTCAAGCAGACGTCGTTACAATCGTGATTTGGAACAGGATGAAGCATTTATTCCAGTGGGAGAATCATTAAAAGACCTTATTGATCAGTCACAAAGTTCTGGTAGTGGATCTGGATTACCATTACTGGTAAGTTGAAGTTTCAGAAGGTGAAAGTAAGTTGAAAGCAGCAGTAGTGCGTGCCTGTAATTCCAGTAACTCAGGAGGTTGAGGCAGGAGGATCACAAGTTTGAAGCCAAAAAATAAAAAGGGCTGGGCAGAATGAAGGGATGGGTAAGCGGAGGCATGCAGAATGAATTCTTTAAAAATCATGTTATGTGCATGTATAAATATACAACAGGGAACTTCACCTTTCGTTTATCCATTTACCAAATGATGAATTTCTGGGCTGTTCCTAATTTTTATATGTTATGAATATAGCTGCTATCAACATTAACACTCAGGTCTTTGTGGATATGTTTTTATAAATTTATATACATAGGTAGAAAGAACCAATCAAATATAAATTAATGGACAAGCAAAAGGAAGTCTAGTAAAGTAGAGGAAAGAGAATGGGAGAGCACCCTTATAACAACACTAAATACCCACATTGATTTTTAATGGCATTTGTTGACAGTAAATCCATTGATATCCTGTTTAAAATTTTTTCTAATGAGCCGGGCGCAGTGTCGCACGCCTGTAATCCAAGCGACTTGGGAGTCTGAGTCAGGAGGATCACGAGTTCAAAGCCGGCCTCAGCAACTTAGCCAGGCCCTAAGCAACTCAGTGAGACCCTGTCTCTAAATAAAATACAAAATAGGGCTGGGGATGTGGCTCAGTGGCCGAGTGTCCCTGAGTTCAATCCCTGGTTCAAAAAAAAAAAAAAAAAAATATTTGTCTAATGAAATCTGTAATTGGTGAAAAAAGGTGAAAATTAAACTATCTTCATATGCATTTTGATGGTTTATGTAGAAAGTCCAAAACAATGATAAAGCAACTATAACCAATAAATGAGCTTATCAGGTTGCTGAATACAGTCATTATACAAATATTATGAATTTATATACACTAGCAACGAACAATTGGAAATTGAAATTTAAAATTAATATTTAAAATAGCATTAAAGGTGCTGGAGATGTAGCTCCTGGGCAGTCTGCTGTGGAGCTACATCCTCAGCCCTTTTGATTCTTTTATTTTGAGACAGGGCCTAAGTTGCGCAAACTGACCTCAAACTTGGAATCCTCTTCCCTCAGCCTCCTACGGCTGGGATTACCACTGCACCATCTCACCCAGCTCAGTTTTTTTTAAGTGAGCAAAAGATTTGAACTGGTACTGCTTCAAAGAAGACAGAAGAATGGCAGATAAGCACATGAAAAGGTGTATCATCAGGAATGTGCAGATTAAATAACGAAATACTATTACACATTTACCCTACTGGCTGAGACTGACAGTATTAAGTACCAACAAGGATATGTAGATCAGCTACAAATTTCATACATCACAAATTGGAATGCAGAATGGTGTAGCCAGTTTGAAAATCAGTTTGCCAGTTGACTGGAAAGTTTATGCATTTAACAGTTGACTAGAAAGTTAAGCATGTAATTTCTTGACAGTGAAGCAATTCGTCTGCTGTTTTACTCAAGAAATAAATATAAACACATATCCACAAAGACCCTAATGTTAATGTTCATAGCAGCTGTATTCATGACAGCCACAAATTAGAAACAACCTAGAAGTTCATCAGCTGGTAAGTGGGTAAACAAATTGTGGCACATTCATATAAGAGAATTTTACTCACCAAGCTCCTAGTACATACAGCAACATGGATCAGTTTCAGAAACATTATATGCTAAATGAAAGAAGCCAGACACAAAAGTCTACATGTTGTGTGTTTCTGTTTATATGATGTTCTAGAAAAAGTTAAACTATAGTAACAGAAAACAAATCAGTGGTGTCAAAGACGGGGGGAGGGGATTAACTTAAAAAATAGGAAATTTTGTAGGTGATGGAAATGTTCTTCATCTTAAATGTGATGTTGGTGATTGCATACATTTGTCAAAACTTATTCTCAAAAGGGATGAATTTTATTGTATATAAATTATACCTCAGTAACCCTGACTTTAAAAAAATATTACAAAATGATTCTGTAATGAATGATGAATAAAGTAAGCCAAATTAGGTTTATACAAACTTTAGTCTTAGCGTATTTTATTTTCCAACCTGGAACATAGTATTTTTTTGAACTTAAAATAATCACTAATTCTTCTGAAAGCGACAGATAAAGTACTGTACTTCAGATATCATCCCAAATAAATACCTATATTCTGTGAGCAGGGAGTATAATTCAAACAAAGATGTATGTGAATAAGATTGAAATTATGACAAGTGCAGCAACTAAGAGGAGTGCTTGTGCTATAAAGTGATTAAAACTAGACAAACAGCACTCTAAGGGAACTGGATGTGCAGCAAGAAGTTGAGGCCGGAATAAATGAGTGAATTCTAAAAGTTGAAATATGGCAAGTAAAAGGTGAGTGTTCACAGTGAATGCTGAGGCTGGGACAGACTGCATAGCATCTTAGAGACCAAGCTGAAGAGATTACTACATAATAAACTACCTCAAAAAGTCATGGCTTAAAGCCACAAACATTTAATATTTCTCAAGATTCTGTGGGTCTGCTGGGCAGTTTGTTTTCTAGACTTGATCAGCTAGAGCTGGGTGGTATAGCTTATGCATAGGACTGGCAGTTCACATGGTGCTATCTGTTTTAAACAGGGCTTCCAAAAACAGCTCGAAAGGACAAGCCCCTATATGCAAACATTTATGTAGTCATTTGTAGCACATTGGCTATTCTCTTGCCCAAAGCAAGTCATGTAGCCAAAGCCTGAGTCCTTAAGGAAAGTGACTACCCAAGGATGACCACTTCTGGAAATAGTTGTCCCACTGACTAATCTGTTAATGATTTCAGAATACACTGTACAAGCCAGGCATAGTGGCGTACGCCTGTAATCCAAGCGACTTGGGAGGCTTAGTCAGGAGGATCACAAGTTCACAGCCAGCCTCAGCAACTTAGTGAGGTCCTTAGCAACTCAGTGAGACCCTGTCTCTAAATAAAATACAAAATAGGGCTGGGGAGGTGGCTCAGTGGCTGAGTGTCCCTGAGTTCAATCCCCGGTTCCAAAAAAAAAAGAATACACTGTACATGTTGCTGCTTTTATATACAATATAAATTTTAACATTGGAATTGGTTGGATATACCAGGCTTTTTGATAGAACAGACTGATCTTATCCTGTTGTTAGTCTTAATAGGTTATTTTCAGGAGCTCAAAACCTTTTACTTTTTTCTGTGAAGGTTCAGCGAACTATTGCCAAACAGATTCAGATGGTTCGGCAAGTTGGTAAAGGCCGGTATGGAGAAGTATGGATGGGTAAATGGCGTGGTGAAAAAGTGGCAGTCAAAGTGTTTTTTACCACTGAAGAAGCTAGCTGGTTTCGAGAAACGGAAATCTACCAAACTGTGCTAATGCGCCATGAAAATATACTTGGTGGGTACCATTTGATTTTTAGTCTTTTTTACATTCTGACAATGTTAGTGGGATACAGGTAGAAACCTGCCGTATGGCATGTGCATTTGGCTCAAGGAAGCCCGGTAGAATACACCGTTTAAATCCAAAACAGTCCCAATCATGCACTTTATTTCCTTCTAACTGAATAAATAGCAGTGAGTTTCAAGTGGACAGTAATGGTAGTTTATTGTATTTATTCATATGAAAACCAAGTCTTCCATAACTTAAGCCGTTTTCTAGGGTAACTTTGGAATTGTTTCTTCCTTTTACTTTTTAAAAAAAGCTCAGCAACCTAATGTGCAGTTTCATTTTATGTTCTATGCTTAGTAGTAGTATTCTCCCTACCTCATATATACAGTAGCAGAATAATTTAGGTATTATCAAATCAGTAGAGTGCTTAGATATATCTAATTTTCCTGGGTTTTCTTTTTTCTCTACCCCTCAGGAGGGAATAGCACATTGTCAGGTATATAACAAGCACTTATATTCTTTTCCTATTGCTGCTGTAACAAATTGCCATGAGTTCGGTGGTGTAAACAACAGAATTTTATTTTCTCAGAGCTTCAGAGGCTAGAAGTTTAAAATCAGTTGTTGCCAGGGCCATTCTCCTTCTGAAGGCTCTGTGGGAAGATTCCGTCTTGCTCCTTCCTGGCTATAGGTAGTTGCCAGCAATCTGTGTTATTTCTTGCCATATAGACAGTGCTCCAATCTCTATTTCTGTCATAACGTGGTCTTCCCTGTATGCCTGTGTCTGCATTGCCATCTTACAGGATATCAATCAGTGAATTAGAGCCCACCCTAATCTTGTATGACCCCATCTTAACTTGATTCCATCTACAAAAATGCTATTTCCAAATAGGACACACATTTATAGATTCTAGATGGACAACAATTTGGGGGCAGCACTATTCAACTCAGTACAGCACTCACCAACCTTAAGGGAGGGAGGAAGAAAGAGAACAGGGAAAAGTGGACAGTACTGTGAATCAGTCGTCAGTGAGCCAGACTGAGAAAACAGATAAGGAATGAGGCATTGATGGGCAAGTTGAGTGAGTTGACTTAGTTAGGAGCTAACTTTTGGTTAAACATTTTGCATTTTATGAAAGTATCTACTTTTCAACTTGAAATTGAGAGCCTTTTTCACTAGAGAATCATGTAGTTTGATAGCATTCTATAGGTTATTAAATAATATAATTTTTTCCCTAGACATATTACTATTACTTTCATGATTATTGTTAGGATTATTATAAATTTATTGCAGAAGTGCAGATATATGTATAAATGATAGAAGTAAAATTTTTGGTAATACATTCAAGAATTATTCCTATCTATACATGATAATGTAAGTTATTCTCAGTATCCTGAGTGAGTATTCATGACTCCTTCCAGCCTTCTCTGATAGCTACATTTTTTTAATTGGACAGGTTTTATAGCAGCAGACATTAAAGGCACAGGTTCCTGGACTCAACTTTATTTGATTACTGATTACCATGAAAATGGATCTCTCTATGACTTCCTGAAATGTGCCACACTAGACACCAGAGCCCTGCTCAAGTTGGCTTATTCAGCTGCCTGTGGTCTGTGCCACCTCCACACAGAAATTTATGGCACTCAAGGAAAGCCAGCAATTGCTCATCGAGACCTAAAGAGCAAAAACATCCTCATCAAGAAAAATGGAAGTTGCTGCATTGCTGACCTGGGCCTTGCTGTTAAATTCAACAGGTAGGTAGGCTCCACTGTTTTAAAATTATTTTAATTTCTAAAAGATACCTGCTTGTTTGCATTCAATACATTGGAATTCTAAAAATGTGTGTTATTAAATAGTTCTGTAAATATATAGTTAAATTTTTGGTTACTATTTGTAAAAATCATTTCATGCTATACATAATTCTTGATTTCCTGCTTTTTATTGTAATGAACATCTATTTCAGTTTATTTATATCCACCTCATTCTTTTTGATGAATTCATAGTGTTTGATAATGTGGATGTACTATATACATTTTTCTGTGATCCTACTAAGGGACATTAAGATTGCCTCCTGTTTACTTCTTTTTAAAATTTTAATGAACATTGTTGTATTTTATTCATGTAGATATTATATTCTTGAGTACTTGGGCAGGTATTTCTTCATGATGAAATCCTAGAGAAGGGTCTATTGACACAGAGTTTGAACAAATGAATTTTTAAAAAAGAGACAGTTTATATATGTTAAATTATGACACATTGCATATTATCCCTTCAGAAACCATGCATCAGTTTGCACTCCTCTAAGTAGGGAAAGATGAGTATTCTGGTTTTTCATTACCACTTGATATTCTCAGTTTTTAAAAATGATATAGAATTATAAAATTTTTAGAAAATCATTGAAGCTATTTTAGTGCTATAACTCTAGAAATACAGCAGTTGTTTCACATTTCAGAATTCATTTCAGGCCATAAATGAAAGTACTAGTTTATGAAACAACAACTATAAGAACCATCTAAATCTTCCATGGATGTTTTAGTGTTCTAAATTGATGTAGTGTCTGTTGGCTTAAATATTTGTCAATTCTACATAAGAAAATACAGTGTTTTTTATTTATCCCTGCTTCAGAATAATTTCTAGAACCTGCTAAACCTGTGGGCATAAATAGCAAAGCATTCATATCTTTGACTTTAAAGTTTAATCTCAAAATTAAAAACTAGTAAATCATTATTGATTGTCAACATGTTTATGTAGACATTACTCACAACAACTAATTTCATCAGACCGATGTAGAATAAAATGTAATCCTGTATCTTAAATGCTGAGTTTATCATGTGAGAGTGGCAAAAGCAAATGATTTATGTGCATATTCACTTCTTGGTAATATAACTACCTGCCACTTTTTCTTACATTCATTATTGTTCTCTTTCTTGGAGAGGCACCAAACTGATTTGGTGACAAATCTGACCTGAACTTTATGTAAGGTTATTTATGGCCTTCATTCAGTTTAGTGAGAATAGTCAGACTTAGTGTTTCACTGCAGACAGTAATGAGGTTAAGGAGCTCTGCACACTCTGCTATAATATGTGACATATTTAAAGGGCATATTACTTTTCCAAAATCAAAAGATGCTAAATTTCATTATACATGTAGCCCCAAGGATTTCTGATAAGGAAGTGAATACGTATACATATGTGTGTGTGTTTATATATGTACATATATTTATTTTATTTATTTTTTAGTTGTACATGGACACAATACCTTTATTTTATTTATTTTTATTTGGTGCTGAGGATTGAACCCAGTGCCTCACACTTGCTAGGCAAGTGCTCTACCACTGAGCCCCAACTCCAGCCCCTTTAATTTATTTTAGACAGAGAAACTCTTATAAAATGTAGCAGAAACATAAGATTAACAATTTTGTTCTTGGCTCTCAACTTGGATGTTGTCTTTCTCCTGTTACAGTGATACAAATGAAGTTGATGTACCCTTGAATACCAGGGTGGGAACCAAACGTTATATGGCTCCAGAAGTACTTGATGAAAGCCTGAATAAAAACCATTTCCAGCCCTACATAATGGCTGACATCTATAGTTTTGGCCTGATCATTTGGGAAATGGCTCGTCGTTGTATCACAGGAGGTAGGAGTTGTGTTTTTTCGTTTGTTTGTTTGTTTTTTTTTTGTGGTGCTGGGGATTAAACCCAGGGCCTTGTGCTTGCAAGGCAAGCACTCTACCAACTGAGCTGTATCCCCAGCCTAGGAGGTAGGAGTTTGAGTTTGTGTTTTTTATTTTTTTATTTAAAAAAATAAAAAGTTATGTAATTGGCATAGATGTGTCAGGAATTCCCAGGACTACTCGAAGTTCTTGTGGAAAGACCCACAGAACTAAGTATGTATTGTCCTCAGTGCTCAGATTTATTACATTGGGAGAATACAAATTAAAATCCACAAAGGGAGAATGTACCTTAGGCAAAATTCTGAGAAAAACAAGCGAGACTTCCAAAAGTCCTCTCCTCATTAATGGAGAGTAAATTGTGATGTGCTTGAAGCATTATCATCCAGAGAAGTTTGGTAGACACTTAGCACCCATAAATTTTATTGGATTCTGATCACAAAAGAATCTTTTATCCTGCAGGTTCCAAAATTCCACACTCCCAGAAGACTGAATGCAGGTTTTCAGCACACGCCGTATTGTTTATACAAACCATGTGGGAACAGGAAGATACATGTCATTTTAGGGATGTTTTCATCTTTGTAGGCAATTGTTTATCATTCAGGTTCCCAGACACTAGCCTAGGGCCAACCTTGTAATTGGGCCTTTTTAAGGAGAGCAGTCTCAGACTCAGTGCATGTACTCTTTGTATATCATGGTGAGTCTTTGTGCAAAATAAAATAAGAAAAACTGAATTTACTATTAGGAGTTGGGTAAGTAGAGATACTTAGATTGAGATTAAAATGTTTCAGGGTATAAGTGAGTGATTTTGCTCCCCACCCCCCAAGGAATATTAGTATACTCTTTGTTGATAGACTGTGACAGTTGCGATGGGGTTCCTGGTTAAGGTAGATGAAATAATGGGGCATAAATAAGACAGAAATATGCATTTGCTACTAAAAGTGAGCCATCCAGTCTCTAATTCTTTTCTTCTTTACATAGGAATCAGCTTTAGTTCCACAGCTCAGTGAGAAAGGCTGCATAAATTGATGTATTTTTGTTCACCACCATTTTTTAATGATTGCTTTGTTTTCTCTCTCAACAGGAATAGTAGAAGAGTACCAATTGCCATATTACAACATGGTACCCAGTGACCCATCCTATGAAGATATGCGTGAGGTTGTGTGTGTCAAACGTTTGCGGCCAATTGTGTCTAACAGATGGAACAGTGATGAAGTAAGTGGAGCTCACCCCCTGAAGAAGTCGTCAATGAATGTTCCCAAAGATGATTTCTGCTCACTACATGCTCTTTACTTTTCAGTGTCTACGAGCAGTTTTGAAGCTAATGTCAGAATGCTGGGCGCACAATCCAGCCTCCAGACTTACAGCATTGAGAATCAAGAAGACTCTTGCCAAGATGGTGGAATCCCAAGATGTAAAGATTTGACAGTTAAACCATCCTGAAGAGAAATTCTAGACTGCAAGGACTATATGTTCCCCCAAGGAACAGTTGGAATTAGCATGGAATAGGATGGTGACTTGGTTCTCAGACTTTTTTCTCACTACATCTTCACAGGCTGCTAACATTAAACCTTTCGGTACTCTTGTAGACTACAAGCTGGAAACTTCTAAACACTTCATTCTCACATATGGACAGCTTTATTTTAAATGTGGGTTTTGATGCTTTTTTTTTTTTTTAAAATTGGATTTTTATGAACTGCATCAAAGCTTCAGTCCTGATGAATAAGTCTCCAGTCAAACTCTGGGTACTGAATTGCCTGTTCATAAAATGGTGCTTTCTGTGAAAGCCTTAAGCTAAATAAGTTCAGCAGAGACAGAGAAATACACACTTTTGCCTTCTACCTGAAAAAATTCAGTTTGTATCCTATCTTTGTAAAACAGGCTATAGATTACAATCTCTTTGGGATTCTGCTTAGTTCACAATAGTGCATCATGCTTTCCTGGATAATGGTGAGTGGGTGTGTGTGTGCGTGTGCATGTGCATATGCACACATACACCAGTATTCCTCTGCTGCCATTTGAATTCGAAGAAAATAATTTATGAATGCACAGGAAGATGTTGGTGGCTGGTGGTTTTGTGCTTTAAAAATGCAACATCTGACCAAGATTCGCCAATCTCATAAAAGCCATTTACCTTGCAATTAAGGTAACTTCCCGCCAACTTTTTACATAATAGTTGCTATGAAAGCCAAAAGAAGTTTAAAGTGTTCATAAATTTGGACTATTTTCCTTCTACCATCATTTGTTTTTCTTTTTTTGGTGATTATTTTGTCATGAGAAGCATTCTATCTGAAGTTGTAGCTTCTAATGCCATGAACCGTGCTTATAAACACTTCTTATTGAAGTGAATTACTGCATTTGATAGCAATGTAAGTGCCTATAATCATGTTCTGTATTCTTTATTCTCAGTAACTTTTAAAAGGGAAGTTATTTATATTTTGTGTGTAATGTACTTTATTTGCAAAACACCTGCTCTTTTACAACCATATTTTATATGTGTACATGCATTCACACTATAGAAACCAGCTCACATGTACCTCACATCCTATCCTTAAAGGAAAAAATGTTCTAAAGTACAACTTCATTTGAGTTTTTTCAGAATTAATGCACCCAAAGTAATGTATCAAATCCAGGTCTTCATTAACTTCAAGCAAAACTTCAGTAAGATAATACCATTTGAGTTTTCCTTTACAAAAGGATGCTATAATTAGGAATTTATATGTCAGAACTGACACAAATTTATCAATGACTCTTAAATATGTTTTTTATATAGATTTAATCATTTGATATATTTGGTTTTACTGTTTCTGGTCCCAAATTTGTGAAGACAATGAAGAGTAAGGCAAAAACTTTGAATGTTTAGTACCTGCATCTACACTGTATAGCTGTTACTCAATAAAATGGTAGATATTTTATAGAGGCTTTGTTATCTCAAGGAATACTGATTTCCCTAAACTTGCTATGTTTTATAATACCTTCTAAATATTAATCTCCTGAAAAACCAACTAATAAGAGCATCAAGTAAAACAAATTTCTTTGAATATAATGTGAAATAATGTGATTGTGTCACAGCATAGTGAAAAGGTTCAAACCTTTTAAGAATTTTTAGAAAGACGAAAAAAAAAGTTTAAATGGAGAAAACCAGAGCATGTGCCCACCCATCACCAAAAACTTGACTGTCAATTAAAGCTAAAATTAACATATTGTCTACATACATTAGATAATTTCATCTAACAAAAAGTTTGAAGGTTCATTAAGAAATAAATTTGCATATTGCTATTACCCAAAAATTTGCTATTTCAGAATGTGTTTCCTATCCATATACTGAGAAATACAGATATTTTAATCAGAATTACCATGTAATTGGAGAACACTTTAAGAGAAGCCCAATTTACGTAGTTTAACCATGGTTTATTTTTGCTTGAAAATTATTTAGCATCTTAATACTGAGGAAATTTGTAAAGAAAGGCAAACTTCATTCTTAGAAGTGTTTTTAAAATGGTCTCTGTAGCTGGGCGTGGTGGTGCATGCCTATAATCCCTGCAACTTGGGAGGCTGAGGCAGGAGGATTGCAAGTTAAAAGTCAGCCTCAGCAATTTATCGATGTCCTAAGCAACTTATTGAGACCCTGTCTCAAAATAAAATGGACTGGGATGTGGCTCAGTGGTCAAGTGTCCCTGAGTTCAATCACAGTACCCAAAAAAAAAAAAAAAAGTGTATGTAGCCAAAAAGTAACAGATAATGTCTGAGTCCACTGAAAAGATTTTTAAAACTAATTTGATTTAGTAAAAGTGATATTAAGAATTAACCTTAGAATCATGGTCAGTGAAACATTTTCTAATATGACATGTTCTTTAAAAAGCAAATGCTTGCCACGTTTGTAACCCTAAAATCTAAAAGCATTGCATGAAACTTATTCTTTCTCCATTTTACTTTTCAATTTGAAGTTCATGCAGTAAATGAAATATTTAAAGACCAGTAAGAAGTATTATATTGTACCATAGTTAATAATTTGTAAAATGCTGGAAGCCATTATTTGGCCACACTTAACATTTAGCATTTAAAAAATACGTGGCTTCAGACAGTCAACATAAAAACTTCAAAAATCGAAACTACCAGAATATAAACAGCAAAAGTTAACCCTCAAGCAAAATTCTTCTCATGAATTCTCTTTATGCTAGTGAATATCTTCAGGATTAAAGGCATATTAAGATTACTTCAGGATCGGGTGTGGCTTAGTGGTAGAGCACTTGCTTAGCATGTGTGAGGCCCTGGGTTCAATCCCCAATAAGCCCAGCCCCCACAAATGGCTTCAGTTTGTTCATTCTAAACTTTTTATTTTTATTTTTTCTATTTTGGCAGCACTGGAGATCAAACCCAAGGCCTTATATGTGCTAGTAGGCAAGTGCTGTATCACTGAGCTATATCCCCAGACTTACTATGCTTTCTTATTGAATACGTTTCCGAAATACAAAATTTAAATCTGATTTCTCTGGAATTATTTTCACAAAAGAAATTTTACTCAACATTACGTTGCCTTTCCAGTGTCCAAAAGTGCTTCTAAACTTAGAAAGTGACCTTTCTTTTCTGTAAAATGTTTTCCTAGAATGTGCCATAGTTTTATTTATTCATACTAACAAATATTCAATGCCTTTTTTTTTCAGATTCTGTTTTCTTTTTAGAACAAAAATACAGTACAGTTTTTAAAGACATGTACATTTCTGAGTTGTCCCCAGATCACATTTGATATTGAGTAATTAAAACACATTTCTTTTCATATATATTGTTTTGAAATGTTTTTAAACATCTAAAATAATTTCAATAACAGAAATATTAATTGATTTATAAAAGAAATTGTTGTAGTTCTTATACTGTTTAGTAATATTATTGATGGGTCAGTGTAGCAATTCATCTTCTTGCCTCAGTATTGTTAGGAGAATCACAGTAGAAACTGCAGAGAGGAAACATGTTCAAAAGAACCAATTAAATCTAGAGCAGCAGCATATGAATCCATGTGGAAGGATTGTCCCTTAAAGAACATATGTGAATATGACTTTTGCAAAGGATTAAGCATATTGTAATTTAAGCTTGTGCTCTGTACTCTGCTTTCAATGGAATTATTTAAGCTCTTTTAGTGACCTTTGTCCTGTCCCACTTAAAAACTAAAATGTAGTAATATGTTGTATAAAATGAAAATATCATTATAGCTTACTTAGGGAAACTGTACATAGGCATTGAAAAAAGGATTTAAAAAAGCAGTTTTATGCAATTGTAAAACACCAAAAATATAGATTCATCTTTGATATGTAACACGCTAAATGTATTTTGTACAGCATCTGGTTTAAAAGGTGCCTTAAGTTTACCATTAATTGCTTTGTTCTATATTCAGATTATGTCCAATGTATCATTTTTAAGTAAATAACCTTATTTTAGTATACTTTAGTGATGTGTTTTGTGATATTGCTCTTGGATCGAATTCTGTGTCAGTCATCTGATGAGTTATATAACAAATAAGCCAGTGTACATTCAGGCTCCTGGGGTGCCCATTTCAACTTCCACAAACCCAACATGAGGTAGATAACTGACTGCACACTCCTGCCTTTGTATAGAGAAGTTATAAGCCTATTCTAGTGAAGGGATTTTTCCCTTTTACGAAAAAGCAAAACATTGTTTTTTAATATGTGTGATAGCAGAAATTTTGGGAAATAGGAAAGAAAAAAGCAAATAAAAATTACTCAAAATTTTATTGCCAGACATTACCACTACTTACATTTGAATTTTTCAGTCTTTTTATTTTTTTCCATAGTATTAAGTTCATCATATGTCATTAAATATTCATTAAAATATTTTTTAAAGAAATGACTGCATAATATTCCATCAGCTAGGTAGAATAATTTATTTCTTCAGTCAGTACCCTGTTGGGTGTGACTGTGTGTGCATAGTGTTGGAGATTGAACCCAGGGCCAGGCACTCTGCCACTGAGCTACACTTCCAAGCCTTTTAAAGTGTTGTGACTGTTCATGGTGATATATGCCTATAATCCTAGTGACTAGAGAGGCTGAGGCAGGAGGATTGCAAGTTCAAGGGCAGCCTCAGCAACTTAGACCCTGTGTCAGAATAAAACAAAAAGGACTGGGGAATGTAGCTTAGTGGCAAAAATCTCTGCATTCAATCCCCAGTACCAAAAAAAAAAAAAAAAGTTTAATTCTGTCTTTTCCCACCTGCATTTAGACTCTGCTTTCCAGGGATGTTTCCTGTTGTGTGTGAACTCCGCCCATCAGTGTGCCTTCCCTGGCCTTTTCTTAGGGAACTCAACTTGTGAAATTACTATAAAAGATTCAGCACTGGGCCCTGAGGGGCAGGGCTGGAGGGGTGGTGTGAGGTGGGAGAATTGCCAGCCTCCCGCAACTTAGTGAGACCTTGTCTCAAAATATAAAAACGGCTGAGGTTGTAGCTCAGTGGTGGAGCACTTGCCTGGCATGTGTGAGGCATTGGGTTCAATCCTCAGCACCACATAAAAATAAATAAAGGCATTGTGTCTGTCCCCAAGTAAATATTTTTTAAAAAATATTTTATATATATATATAAAGAAAAGCATGTTTGGAGATAGCTTATTACAAATTCCTTACATGAGTCCCTATTTAGTGTTACTTTCTTAAAATGAAAGTACACTGTAATGCTGTATGACCAAACTTTATCCCAGGAATTTTAGATACTTGGTGGTTTTCTTTCCATTTATAGAGATACCTGAAAACAGTAAATTTATTCATTTTCCTTTCCCAGCATAATCTGTTGTACTCATTGCTCAACTGGAAGAAAGACTATTTCCAAGGCTTCCTTAGTAGTATTCATAGAGCAATCCCAGTGCTTCCCCTTTCCCTTCCCTCCTCACTCCCCCTGTTCCCTTTCCTCTACTCTACTGATCTTTTAGGTCCTTTATAGTTTTTTTAAATTAGAACATTATAGCTATACATAAAGGTGAAGTTCTCTGTGGTATATTCATATATGTACCTAGGATAATTTGATCAGTGTCATTCCATTGTTTCTCCCTTTTCCATCCTTTCTCCCCCCCCCCTCAGTCCCCTTTCTCTCCTCCACTGCTCTTTCTTCTATTTTCATGGAATTCTGCCTCCTCCCTCTTTTTCCTTACTTTGGTCTTGCTGGGTCTGACTTATTTCACGTAGCCTGATGTTCTCCAGTTCCATCTATTTACCAGCAAATGCCATAATTGCATTCTTTATGACTGAGTCAATCTCCATTGTGTATATATACCACATTTTCTTTATTCATTCATCTGTTAACAGACACCTGGATTGGTTCTTTATACATTCCTCTGTTGACAGACACCTGGACTGGTTCTATAAACTTGGCTATTGTGAATTGTGCTGCTATAAACATTAAAGTTGCTGTGTCCTTGTATAACATGCCAATTTTAGTTCTTTTGGATCAATATCAAGGAGTGGGATAGCTTTTTCATATGGGGGTTTCATTCCTAGTTTTTGTTGTTGTTGATTGTTTGTTTGTTTTGGTATCAGGGATTGAACCTAAAGGTTTTTAACCATTGAGTCACATCCCCAGCCCTGTTCATTTTTTATTTTGAGATAGGGTTTCACCAAGTTGCTTAGGGCCTCACTAGGTTACTGAGGCTGACCTCAGCCCTCCTACCTCAGCCTCCCTGTTTACTCTGATTACAGGTGTGCCTCACCACAGCTGGCTCTGTAATATACTTTTTGAAGGATGCACTGGAAGTCCCCTATGAAATAGGAAGGTGGTGAAGGTTTAAAGATTTCCTCAATTGATGTTGAATACTGTAAGCAGTATAATTATAATTAGTTCTGTACATATATAGTCTTTTATACTAGACATTAAATTTCTGTGGGCAGAAGGCATATTTTTCGGTTGTTTTCATTGGCTCATAATGTTGCTTCAGTGTACTGTAGATAATTAATTGGTCTTTTTTTTGTTTTGTTTTGTTTTGTTTTGTTTTTTGTTGCCAGGAATCTAACTCAGGGGCATTTAACCACTGAACCACTTTCCCAGCCCCTTTTGTGTTTTTTATTTAAAGATAGGATCTCCCTGAATTGCTTTGGGCCTCATTAAGTTGCTACGGCTGACTTTGAACTCGGGATCCTCCTGCTTCAGCTTCCTGAGCTGCTGGGATTACAGGTGTGTGCCATCATGCCCCAGCAGGACTGTGGATCTTATCAAGATGTTTATTAGAATCACTCTGCAGCTTTTATTTTTTTTATTTTTTAATGTATCAATTATTAGGTTCTTGGTAAGACATTTAGAATATCAATTTGTGGTGATAAATTCCCTTTGTAAGAGCAAGAACTGATTTCATGCAGCCCTGGAGCTGAGGAATAGCTTTGATTTGGGGTACAACTTGTGAGTCCACGGCTTTGACATCAACCTTGTGCTGCTCTGTAATCTCATATTTCTCTTTCTCTGTGTCAGAAATTTCACCTTCCTGATGTCTGGGCTTCTGCAACTATTAGTTCTTGAAGTAAGCATCAGTGAGGTGTCTTAGGATTTTCACAATGCTGATATCAATCTCTGTGGAGGTGGCAGTAACAAATATCTGGTGTATTCTATGCAGAGGAATTTGATCGAGGGAAAGAGGTCCCATCACAAGTAGCAAGCTACTGCTCAGCTGCTTCAGGAAAACCAGTGTCTTGTCTCTGTGATGCCCAGTGAGGATGATCAAGATGGTACCAGGAGTGATGCTAGCTTTCAATTTTCCCAAATGCTGACTGAAGGGTTTTTTGCTCAACAGCTTTCGTGGCACTTCTTCAGTAAAAGAGTGTCTAGACATTTTGTGAAGCTTAACTGCCCTGGTACCACTGTTCTTGTTGCCACCGACTGGTTTTGTGACAGTAGCAAGAACCTTCTTCTCCTCTTCCTCCTTCTTTTCAACCTTGGATTTAGCAGCTGAGTACTTCCTCTTGTACATGGCCTTTTGAGAACACCTAGCAGATTTGGAGCAGCTGCCAATTCCTCTAACCAGGACAGGGTTTTGGGGCTTCCCTTTCTTGGGTTCTTAGCCGTAGGGTCATCCTTTTTTTTTTTTTTTTTTTTTTTTTTGTCTCATTCCAACTGATGGGCACTCAACCACTAAGCCACATCCCCAGCCCTATTTTGTATTTTATTTAGAGACAGGATCTCACTGCTTAGTGCCTTGCTTTTGCTGAGGCTGGCTTTGAACTCTCCATCCTCCTTTCTCAGCCTCCTGAGCCACTGGGATTACAGGCACCCAGCTAGAGTCACCCTTTTAACCTTGCCAACAGCATCAGCCTTCTTGGTTCCAGGTTTCTTCTCCTAAGTGTCCAGCTTCTCAACCTTTTCACCTGCCCTCTTGCAAGATGGGAAAGAGAACTAAGTACCCCTGCAGCTTCTATTAAATAACATCCAAGGCTTTGATTCAGACCCATTGAAATTGAAACTTTGGAGTTAAGGCTATGAAATAGATGTATTTCATAGCTTAGCAGGGGATTCTCATGGGCTTTACTGCTTAAGAGATCCTTGAAATAATACTTGAATGATAGATTTATAGGTGGATAATTAGATAGATAACATGGTGACATTGGATTTTCTGCAATAAGTTTAAGTAAATTAGAGTTAAAATTTCAGTTGCATTTAAATTTAAGTGTGGTGGTAGCCAATGGACAGCTGCTGAAAAGAATCCTAGAAGATTATAAAATTTAGAGATATGGGAATAAAATTTAGTCTTGAGGTTTAAAGTTATTAAGTTGAGTTCTATTGCTAGGGCAAAACTGAAATAGGTACTGCAAGGGCTGATATTTTTAGGTACAATGTTATAGTCATGAGTGGAGTATTCATGGGGTAATAAAAAAAAATAGTATTCATAGAGAGGACCTTAGGAAACAGTAGTGTTAAGTCTTTGTAGATAATTTCAAGCAGACACTGAATGAGTCTTCATCCACTTGGAGACCTGCTGATGCTACTGCATTGACCATTTCTGGTGTGATGTGCTTTACTAATTAAGGTACAAGTCCCTAAAAAGCCTTGCTTTAGCCCTGAGGCCATACAGCCTGATGAGTTGGGCAGTGAGTGCCCGAGGAATGTGTCCAGCTGGCTATATGGGTGAGGTCACCTGACATCAAGTCAGTAACCATGAGCACAGGGTAAGAGCAGAAAGCGGCAAGTCACCCTGATGCTGGGTATCAGACCCAGCAAGTTAAAGTGCAAGGTACATACAAAAAATGTTTTGGACAGCTGGGTGCCGTGGCACGTGCCTGTAATCCTAACAGCTCAGAAGGCTGAGGCAGGAGGGTCTGGGACTGGAATATTTGTCCAGAATTGCCTTTTGGGGTAGGAATTGCTGTTTTCGTTTTTCAATGGCATACGTGTGACCTAACTATTGTTCCTCTGAATTTTATCAGCTCTCTGGCCATTGTCCAATGACCTTCACACTCAGTCACCCATGTGTGCTCAAACCATGAAATCCAAGGTGATTCCAGGTCTCCTAGTGTCCCTGCACCCACCTCACTCATATCCTAAACTTCTTGTGGGGACTTGAACTCCCAAAGTGTTAACATTATCTAAAAGTCAACATAGACTATTTGGTTTAAAAATATCTTCAAGCTAGGAGAAGAAAGAATGTGGGCTTTTTTGGGGGGGCGATGGGGTTGGGAGAGCCAGGGTTCAAAGCGATTCAAACTCAGGATGATGAGCCAGGTTGCTGAAGCGCATCTATTGTCTATTGCTCCAGTGTGTGACTAAAATGAAGTCATGGAAAGCATTCAAAAGAAAGAACTCAAAAGTCAGACGCAAAAGACCAATACTGTTGTGAGAACTATTTCAATCAAACATTTAAAAAGCAGTTTTTATTCCTTGATTCTCTCATACTTGGCCAGTATGAGGCTGGAGATCAATCTAACCAAGAAGTATTTCTCCCTAATCTCCCAGCATCTCTTTTTGGTGCCATTGAGAAGTCTGACATGGGTCTAACTCATAACCCATAAGGTAGTTAACTTATTTTTCCAATCAAGAAACAGGATTTTTTGTTTCTTGTTACTGAAGTTTAAACTTGCCATGTCTAGGTATATTCATTCTATTGCTTGGTTCTGGTTAATTGGGTCTTTTTAATCTTCCCTTGAACTTGAGAGATTTTCTCCCATTATTGCTTTGTTTATTCTCTTCCCTCTTTCTACCTTCATCTTTCCTGAACTTCTATTAGATATTTTTTATTATTTATCTATTTACTTGTTATTTATTTTGAGACCAGGTCTCACTATGTTGCCCAGGGCTGCTCTTAAACTCATGAGCTCAATTGATTGTCCTACCTCAGCCTCCCAGATAGCTAAGACTACAGGTCTGTGCCACCATGCCCAGTTAGAACTCCCATAAAAGAAATATGAAGTAGGGCTGGGGATATAGCTCAGTTGATGGAATGCTTGCCTTGCAAGCATAAGGTCATGGGTTCAATCCCCAGCACCACCACCACCACCAAAAAAAAAAAGCATTCTAGATGTTTCTTCTGTATTTCTTAGCATGTTTCTTGTATTGTCCAACCTACCTTCTGCTTTTTGGCTCATTTATTGAGTTTTGAAAATTTCAATAGCCAAATTTTACTTTAATTTTTATTATCGTTATTTTATTATTATATTATTATTATTATTATCATTATCATTATTATTAGCAATTCTAGGGATTGAACCCAGGATCTTGCACATAGGTAGACAAACATTCTACCACTGAGCCACATCCCCATCCCCAGTCCTTTTTGTTTTATTTTGAGACAGTGTCTCAGTGAGTTGCCCCGGTTGGCCTCAAGCTTGTGATCCTTGTGCCAGCACCCTCCCAGGTAGCTGGGAGTTGTTTGCCACCATACCAGGCTCTAATTTTATTGTGAAACAATTTCAAGTTTCAGAAGAGTTGGGAAGATTGTATGAGGAAAGCCACTTGTCCTTCACCCAGATTCATAAAGTAACATTTTGCCACAATTGCCTCGTCATTCTGTAGGATGTACAGAAATGACACAGGCTCATCTCGTAATGTTGGATACATACACATACGTATACATATTTTTTCCTGAATTATTTGGAGTAAGGCAAAGAACTCATGTCCCTTCCTAAATATCTCATGGATATTCTGTTACTTAACCAATTATATACAAATAGCAAAACCAGGAAAGTTAGCATTGACTCCATAACACTAAACAATATCATAAAATGTAGACCTTGTTCACATTTTACTGGTCGTTCTGATAGTCTTTGAGAGCACATTTTCAAGATGCAGAATCTGCTCCAACATCATGCATTGCATTTAGCTTTTGCGTCTTGTATTCTCCTTCAGTATGAAACGGGTACTGATAATTTTGAGATTCAAAATCAGGAGGCCATGGTATCAGGGTGTCCCATTACTGATGATGCTGGTGCCAAAAACTTGCTTAAGGTGCTACTTCATTTCTGTAAAGTTGAAACTTTCCCTTTGTAATGAAGTTATGAGAGAGATTTTGAAACTGTTAGCATTCATTGATGATTCTTGTATGAATCCATGGTTACAAAGTGGTGATTTTCTTAATGTCATTTTTACATTTACATATTTCATTGACATTCTAATGGGTCTACTAGGTCATCATTGGTTTTGATGTTTAAATTGACCCACACCTGGCTATAAGCATTTCATCTAGGTGGCTCCTGAGTCCTTTTGACATACACCCATCATTTTTTGAGCACAACTTCCTTTTGGCACATTGAGAGCGTTCAGGCTCCTCTGATACTTTCCTTACACCAGCATTTTGGTTCTGTCTACACAGGATGGTGTTTAGAACCAGCCTCTGAGTAACAGTAATTCAGGTTCAAATTCCCAATTTCCTGGGGCTGGGGTGTGATTCAGTGGTAGCATGCATGAGACCCTTGCCATACCAGCACTATTTTTTTTTAAATCAATTTCCTCTATTGTTTCCACAAATACATATGTCCCCAAATCTTCAGTTTGTTGAATCTGAAATCTTGTTCGTGACACTAGTTTTCCACAAATGTTTGCCATTTGGGGATAGCTGCTCATCTTTGTATTAGTGAATCTGCCTCCCTTCTTGTGTGCCTTGGCTTCCTGTGTTGTTTGATTTTATTTCTCTCTCTCTCTCTCTCTCTCTCTCTCTGTGTGTGTGTGTGTGTGTGTGTGTGTGTGTGTGTGTGTGTGTTGGGACAATAGCTGTTTGTTGGAGCAAAAATAAAAGGCAATTCTTTCCCTTCTCGCCTGCTCAGGAAGAATCCTCTTTCCCCACTCTATTTCTCTTTGACCCCAGAGAGTTCTGTCATTGTGAGGCCAGGTTTTGATCTTTCTCAATGGAGAAGGATGGAATCCAGGCTCAGGCTAGAACTGGGGGCAGAGATTTTATGTTTGGTTTAGTGTGGTTTGATACTGGTGATTGAACCCAGGGATGTTTGCCTTTGAGCTACATCTCCAGCCTTTTTTATTTTTTGAGACAGCTAAGTTACTGAAGTTGGTCTCGAACTTGTGATCCTCCTGCCTCAGCCTCCCAAGTCTCTGGGATTATAGGTGTGTGCCACCACTCCCAGCAAAATTTTATGTTGTTGATGTAAAAGAGTAGAGAGGAACTTCAAAGAATGAGAGGAAAGGAGACCTTATAAAACCTGCTAGTCAACTTTTCTTCTCTGTAAAACAAAATTCCTCACAAGAACAACTTAGAGGAGGAAAAGTTTATTTGGGGTTTATGGTTTTGAAAGTGGAGTTTGAGATGAAACTCAATTCTCTCAATTCTCTGCCTCTGCTGGTGGATGGGATCTGTGTGAGCTGCAGGCTGCTACAGCTGGGAAAGCCCATTTTAGTGTTAGCAGCTAATCACAGCAGGGATGCCTGGGTGTGGGCTCCAAGAGTTGCAGCTGGCAAAGCCCGATTCTTTCCCACTACTATCAAGTGGCACATTGCAGCTCTTAGTGGAAAGCTATTCCTTCCAGCATTGCAGCGGACTCCACAGCAGCTCACTGCCAATTTCTTTCTGGGTATTTGTCTCACAAATTCAAAGAATAAAATCCACAGACAATAATGGAAGGCAAGAGTGAAAGGAGTAGAATTTATTCTGGGTGAAGAAAAGAGAGAACTCTTGCAGGGTGAGAGGGGACCTGATAGCAAGTTGCCATTTAAACTATTCTAGGGGCTTATATAGCTACCGGGTGGGGGCAAAGATCAATATCTGTATAGTTAATAATCAGGTCTTGGAAAAGTACCAGTGATATTGGTCTGACCCGTGACCTTCTAATTGGCTGTGCCCTTTCAGCCCTTGAGTATGAACTTTCCTGATCCATTCAGATCTGCCCCATCTTCTGTTTTTCCACTGCTCTGGAACAAAGGCTTGGCTAAAATGTTTCTACAGATTATTTTCATGGACCAGTTTTTACATTTAGGAAACAAAACAAAACTTAATTGGGGCCCATTACCTATCCTCTCTTATTCAGTTTCAGAAGTTCAGTCTATGGTCAACGGTCTCCATTGCTCTGGGCCTGAGATGAGGCAGAAAATCATGGCAGAAGGGCCTAGCTGAGGAAAGGTGCTCAGTTCTTGATAACTTGGAAGCAGAAAGAGCAAGAAGGAGCCAGAGACCAGTATAGTCCCCACGGGCATGTCCCAGTGACCTACTTCTCCAGCCATGCCCGACCTGCCTACAATTACCACACTGTAATCCATTCAAATTGTTAATCCAACAAACGGATTAATCCACTAATGAGGTTATAGCTCTCATTATATTATCATTTCCTAAAACCTTGCTGCATTAGGAGCCATGTTTTCAAATCATTTCCTTTTGGGGGACATTCCAGATCTAAACCACACCAAATCTTTTTGTGTGTATGCGTGTGTGTTGTACTCGGGATGGAACCCAGGACCTTGTGCACTGTAGCACTAAGCTGTACCCCCAGACTAAAAAACACTTCTCATAGACTATATCCTCCTTACGGTGTTCCTGAAATAAAAGTAAAGGACAGAGTTATTTTAACATGAAATGTTGGTGTGGGGAGACACATATCTGCATTGACCTCTGCAGGTCCTGAGTCCAGTGTGGTCATACTTGTCTGGGGCAGCAGCTCCTTGCTTCCAGAGGGTCAGAAGTTGTCCTGTTCTGGGCTCAGGACTAGCCATGTGGCTCTTTTTCTGCCCCATGATCCCAAGAGTATAGACTGTGTTTGAGTTTGAGACTCTCCTGAAATTATTCCCATCTCTCCATCAATCTCAAACATTTGGGATTTTGTATCTGATCCTTTCTATTTTTTTTTCTTCAGAAGTTACTAAAATAGCCGGGCGCGGTGGCGACGCCTGTAATCTCAGCGACTGGGGAGGCTGAGGCAGGAGGATCGAGAGTTCAGTGCCAGCCTCAGCAACTTAGTGAGGCCCTAAGCAACTCAGTGAGACCCTGTCTCTAAATAAAACACAAAATAGGGCTGGGGATGTGGCTCAGTGGCCGAGTGTCCCTGAGTTCAATCCCTGGTTCTAAAAAAAAAAAAGAAAGAAAAAGAAATTACTAAAATATCCTTATGTACTTATGATACCCATTCTTGCTTTCCAATATTTTTTGAACATTTTTATGATTTCCCCCTGCTCCAGGTTTGGGGAAGTTCCACTTTGTGCTTGACCCTTGTGTTGTTCTGGGGCCTCAAGTAAGGAGTTTTTAACACTAGCCTGGATCACAGGGGTCTCCCTGGAAGGTCACTGAGAGTTAGGTACCTCAGCAGATGTAAGAAATCTCAGAGAAAGTTTAGAATTCTTGCTGACCTCGGGTTCTAATCATAGAACTGTATAAATAGAAAATGTATACTTGGGCTGGGGATGTAGCTCAGTTAGTTGAGTACATGCCTTGCCTGGGTTCAATTCCCAGCACCACACACACACACAAATGTGTACTTAAGGTTTTGTGATGTGCAGTCACATCTTTTGTCGTATGGAAGGCATGCTGGCTAACAGAACCATGACTCCTGTAATACCCTAGAATTGTTAGGAGTGCCTGATGCAATGCTGCTGGGGGTTAGCCAGTTAGGGCTTTTATTACAACCTTCCTGTTGAAGAGCACCGATCCTCTGAAGGTTGGCAGACAAGGACCCTTTATGAAGGGGACTAATTCACTCTGCTTATAATGTGCAATAAATTCCAAAAGGAAGTCTGAAAGGATGAGACCACACTGCCCTAAGGTTTCAACTTTAGTCATCAGCAAGGCCTGCTCAACAGCAGCAAGAAGATCCAAGACGGGTTCGTCTGGCTGGCAGCAAGAGTGACATCCTTCAGGGACTATTGTCTTGGACCTGCCATGGCCCAAATACCTAGGTTTGGGAATGGCCTTGACAACTGAGGGCTGCACTAGGGGTGAGCAAGGCTCAAACCTGTGGTCAAAGTCAAGAATACTTAATGAGAGAGGCATTAGATTACCCACCTCACACTATGGATGAACAAAGTTTTGGAGAGTTGTGATTTACCCCAAAGTCAAACCATCAGTGGCAAAGTAGCCTGGAAAATGGACCATTTTAACATTGATATTTTAGCAATTTAAGTGCACAAAGCTTTCTGGCAAATAAAATTCAGAGGGGAAATTTGAATGAATGACTCCAAGAAAATAACAAGAAACCTTGTTAACACAACCACCAACTCATTACCCAGTCCAATGTGATTTTCTTGGAAAGAGTATATTCCACAAATAATGAATATTATCCCCCCAAATCCCACTGTATTTTCGGACAACTGATGACTGCTTTCTCAAGGCTGTTTCCTCGAGGATCTGAAAAACTTTGAAAACCCCACATTTATATTGCAGAAATAACTGCTGTTCTTCGTTGTACTGCCTGGTATCAATGTCAGGCCCAGTGTGGAAGTGGCTGTCTATTTTATGTAAAATTGACTGAAATTTTACATAATGAGAGTCACATTTATCCCAAACAGTTTCATTTTGTCCCATACTTTACCAAATGTTTTTGCTTTCCAAAAGTAAATGAGGCAGAGATTTGAAGGGCGTCACTTTATTCCAAAGTTGATCATTATCGAGGGAGATTTTATTACTTCACTTCCTCCCTCAGCACCCTTCCTGGTTAGAGATGCTAAGAATAAGATACTGGATGAAATAAAAACAGTGAAGGCTACACACATTTTAGTTCCTATTTGGCATGTCTTGGCCTTTACCCCGAATAAGTCTAGGAGAAAAGGATGTGAAATTAAAATTAAAGGTACAGATAAAGGTGAGGAATGACTGAAGCTGAAGATGCTGATTTTGTTGTCTTTGTTCTGCTAACTCAACAGAACTTTGCTCCATTTCTAATTGATAGAGACCAAAAGGGTTGGTTTTATCTTGTCCTGTAGTGGCTGGAGACTGGTTTCCAATTTTGGCTAAAACTTCACCTCTGCTTTTTAGTTTGTGTTCTGTTTTATTTTGCAATTCTGAGGAACGAACCGAGGTCCTCGTGAATGCTAGGCAAACAGTCCACCATTGAGGTATATCCATCCCATCACCTCCATTTTCAACATTCCTTCTGGGAAAAATAATAGCATATAATTAGGGAGAAGAGGAAGCAAAAGAGAGGTTTAAAGTGTGTAAAAGTTCCAATCCTCAGGAAGAACAAAACACCAAAGAAGTCTGTAGAATTCAGGGTGTGACAAAGAGCCAGAGTCCAAGCCATGCTATCTGAGAAGGCAATTGGAGCCGAGGTTCACACTGCCAGGACCAGGTCCTGCCCAGAGAGAAGCATTCTAGCTCTCCTCTTCATTGAGGAATACCCCAACCCAGTGCATCTAGAGGGAACCACAGGACCAGATATCCCGTGATCTTTTGTAGAGGATTTCCAGAAGGGAGAGGCCAACAGGATGGTCTCCAGACCATTGCCAGATGGAGCCCGAGGCCAAGAAGATCAGGCAGGTCCCTGATACTGATGAGAGCCGTGCTCAGGGTTCAGGTCTTGAACATCAGGAAGCCCCCGAATGCAGTGCCTGGTGGGCTTCTCTTTGATATTGATCCCTGAGTTAACTCAAACCATACTCTCTCACCCCTTTGCAGCTCAACCATAGCAAAGGTCGTGGCTGTGCTTCTGCCCCTCGGCTCCATGGTACAAACTGGGGTCCGATGGTGACCTCCAAATACTAGCTGCCCAGTGCCTGGGCCTGGGCCAAATTCAACGCTCACTGCAAACAGGTAGACACCACGCTCCGGAGCTCGGAAGTAGCCGTGTTCAGGGAAGTAGCTCTTGCCAACATTGATGAACATGGTGTTGAACTTCACCGTCTGCAGGGTTGCTGTACCTTCTGAAAAGGTGGCATAAAAGGCCACAGCGGAGCCTGAAATGAAGGAGGAAAAGTGTTCTGAATTGGTCTTTCACTCCCTTGGGTGAAAAATTAAAAGTTGAGACCTGCCTTCCTCACCTGATTAGCATTAGAAATAGGTCACTATTGCTAGACAACCTAAATATTCCCAATAGCAATATAATCTCAGAGAATGAGGGAGAAGGGGGAAATACAAATCCATTGCCTGACTAATGTACATTTCAACAAAGCACTTTTGTTGTACTGGGGATTTAACACAAGGGTGGTCTACCACTGAACTACATCCCCTGCCTTTTAAATTTTCTTTGTTTTAATTGTGAGGATCTCACTAAGTAGTCAAGACTGGCCTCAAAGCTTGTGATCCTCTTGCCTCAACCTCCAAGTCCCTGGGATTACAGGCCTGAGCCACCATGCCCAACTTTAACAAAGCACTTTCTGGTTTGATCCCTTTTCTTAGAATTTGTTTTGAGAGAAAGGGTCCCTGATTAAGGAAACTGAGTCTTAAAGTTTAGCTGGCTGCCCAAAGAGATATGGTTTGCAAATGGCAGGCTGAGACAGGAATGAGTCCCAGACCACTGCTACCTCTGAGGAATCTTGAGACACCCAGGGGAAAGAGAATAATTTAGTTTCCTCAAGATAATAATGCTAACACTGGGAGATAACAGAGGAGCAGTGAAGGTGGTTCCTATTGGATGTGGGCACAGGACCTTAAAGCAATGAGGAAACAGAAGCCCCTCCAACTGGCCTTCTCAATGTGGTTTCCAAAGTATTGCAGAGTCTGGGATTAGAGATGGGGAAACTGAGGCCCAGAAAGGGACAGCTTGTTGCTCCAGATGGCACAACTAATAAATTACCAAGCTGTGAGCAGACCTTAGATCTCTTAGTTTCCTGTCGGCCTTCCCCCATTTGCAGAAACAGTTTTTCTGCTGGAACAGAAGTCAGCACCGGGCCCACACACAGACCTGGAGGCAGAGGAAGTCGTGTGTACAGGGGAGGAAGGAGCCTGCTGGGTGCCTGGCCAGGGAGGTCCAGCAGTGGGAGAACAGGGTCACTAGATGGGACTGGAGGGCTGGGGTTGTGTCTCAGTGGGAGAGCACTTGCCTAGCACATGGGAGGCACTGGGTTTGATCCTCAGCACCACATAAAAATAAATAAAGGTATTGTGTCCATCTATAACTAAGAAAAAAAAGAGAGATGAGATTGAGAGGCGTGTTCCACTTGAGACCCAGCTGTGATACTGACCTTGGCACCAACAGGGACATGTTTCTTGTGGTTTTTCTCAACATGATTTCTCTGGGGAAGAGATGGGACTTGAGACTAAGTTCCCCATTTCTCAGGAAAGAAACCAAGTCCTCACATAGAGGTTAGTGACTTAGGCCCCAGAACTAGAGGCCAGATCTGTGGCTCCCAGTTTAGCAATAACAAAATTATGCTTTTCTCTAGTTCTGGAAGATTTTTCTAATAATTAGCTTGAAATAGTTTTCCTGTTTGTGCTCAGGAAAGGCAGGCGGCTAGCACTGCAGTTCCGCAAGTACCCAGAAGGTGGGGCTCTTGCCCAGTTGATGAAAAGCTGGTTTACAGCGCCCTCTGCCGGTAATGGGTCCTCTCACCCTGATGCGCCTGGCAGTTCGCCTTAGAAAGAAACCACCAACCAGCCAGAGCGTCCAACATGCCCTTCAGAAGGTGGAAGTGTTGTGCCAACTGAGAGTACACTTCCCTGCAGGGTAATATCCAAGCCATAAGGCCTTTCTGTAAGATAAATAATGGGGATTTTTAAAGGAAAAATATGTTTGAAATAACAAAATACTGCAATAGTAAACACAGATCGCTAAACCATTAAGTAAAATCAGAATGTCATTGGTATATTTAAAGACCTTGAGTCACTCACAAGAGAAAAACAATATGGAAGAAGTCGGGTAAGTGGACACAGCTTCAGTTGTGAAAATACTGTGGAAAAAGACACTGGTTCCTCCGTGTGTTAGGTCTTGTGCAAGTATTTGGAAGATGTAGCTGTCAGTCTTCATAACTACTCTTTGATGCATATAGTGATTGTCCCATTGTACAGAGGAAGAAACTGAGACAAGTGATGTGAGGACCCGAGCTCTTTCCACTACTCTACATTGCCTCCTGGGCTATAATGGAGGGGAGCAGGGTTTAGCATGGGCTGAGATGGGCCTTCAGCAAGGTTCATACTTCCTGCTCACCAGTCTATGCCAGGGTATAAGCAGCCAAGATGGTGAATTTGTACGTAGCCCTATCACTGGATGAGGAAGAGGCCCCAATACCAAGGTTAGCCTATCTGGCAGACAGAACCACTTAAAGCACAGATCCACCCTCAGGGAAAGGTTGGAAGGTTGGCTGCAGAGTGCTTCAAACTCAAAGCAAGCTTGTAGACCTAGGGCCTGGGGCCCTGCAGAAAGCAACCTTCAATGGCCCTAAAAGGGAAAAGCCAGCACCCTAGAGACAGCTTCTCTGTGCTGCTCAGCAGCTGTGTGAGCTGGTCACTTCCTGGGTTTGAGCCTCAGTTTCAGGTAAGATGGTAACGAAATGAATGAATTGTCGAGCTGCTGTGATGATTCATCATGATAAAGCCCAAGAAGGAGCTGGACATGGGGGTGTACACCTGTAATTCCAGCTACCCAGGAGGCTGGAGCAGGAGGATTGCAGGTTCCAGGCCAGCCTGAGCAATGTAGCAAGACACTGTCTCAAAAATTAAAAAGGACTTAAAAAGAAAAAAACAGAAAAGGGACTGAGGATGTACCCCTGGGTAGAGTGTCCCCAGGTTCAATCCCCAATACTGGGGGGAAAAAAAGAAGTCCAAAAAGGGCATTGCAGGGGGCCTGGCACAGAGTAATGAAACAGACCAGGTGTATTTGCTGAATATGTGCTGCTTTCAGGGCTCAAGGCTTTTTCCTACGTTCACCTCTTGTGGGTGCTGCCGTTAGCAGGCCCCATCCACAATTCCTATGCCGGGGTAAGCTGGTTGCGGGGGGGGGGGATGGGGCGGTTGTGAAGAGCTGAGAAGGAATTTGAGGGCGCGTCATGGAAGAAAGGGAGGCACTCCTCCTCTACCCTACAGTTAGGACCCACATAGCTACCTCTGATGATTTAACTGTCACCAGATCATGGGTTCTGGCACCAACAGTTATTCTCAAGACTTTTGCCTTCCTGTACTCCAGGTAGCTTAAGAGGAAAGAAGACCAGTCAAGGAGAAGTTGAACCCTGAGTAGTGCTGACTGGTACCCATGCTGGTTTCTTTCATCCAGGGCAGACTGGCTGCTGGGCTGGCAGACAGCATGGTTCTCTAGACCTGCTCAGACCCCTGACCCAGGCACTCACCTGCCTCCCAGAGCTCTGTGCCCAGGGTCCCTTGCTCCAGTCCTCTGGCATGTGCATCCACCAAAAATGCTACTTGCTTCTTGGCCCTCTTCTTGGGAGTTTCCACACCTTTCTGCTCCTTCTTCCCTTTTCTGTTCAGCATGGCCTGCAGCTTCCCCAGGTCTAGGCTAGTGTTGGTTGCCATCAGCCCTTGGAAGTTCCCAAAGAGGCTGTGGAAGAGCCTCCGGTGCTGCTCCAAGCCCCGCTCAGTGGCAGAGAGGGCATCGTGGAGGCCCTCGAGGGAGCCATTGAGGGAGGCAGCCCAGGAGACCTCGCAGCACCGCCCCACGCGCTTGACCTCGGAGCTCAGCTGCTGGAGCTCTTGCTCCAGCCCAGCCAGGGCGGTGGTTCCCACCCCGTCCGGCCCGGCGTCGTGGCTGGGCTCCAGGTGCTCTGCTCGCCTTGGAGGTTCTGAGCGGTGGCTTGCGTCCTGCTCCAGCGCTGCCACCCGAGCGGCCAGCGCGTTCCAGCCGAGCGCCTGCTCCTGCAGCCCGCTGGCAGCCTCCTGCAGGGCGACACGGATCTGGTCGTAACGCAGGGGCAGCGGACCAGGCGCCTCTTCAGACATGTCCTCCATCACCTCCTCACCAAAGAGCGCGGCCAGCACAGCCTCGTGCCGCAGTGCGTCTTCCAGCAGGGCCGCGAAGGAGCTGTGTAGCTGGCCTATCTCTCGGCGCGTCTCCTCCGCACCTGTCTTCAGCGCGCCCACCTCACGGTCCAACGCCTGCAGGTGGCTCCGGAGCCTGGCCCTGTCAGCCCGTGCCCGCCCGCCCTCCTCTTTGTGAGCATCCACCGCCAGTGTCACAGCATCCACTGCGCTTCTCAGGGCCTGCAGGGAGGAGCCGTCCAACTGGCGCCGCTCATCCAGGCTCACCTGGGTTTCCTCCAGGGCGCGTGTGGCATCCTTCTGACCCTCCCGGATGACATCCAGGTCAAAGTAGAGCTTCTGGCAGTTGCAGTCCTTGATGTACTTGATGAGGTCGGTGTGCGCGCCCTGCAGGTGCTGGAGGGTAAGATTGAGCTCCAGGAGCTGTCGCTCCATCTCTTCCTTGTTTTCCTCCATGATCAGAGACTTCTCCATCAGGATTACTCTCAGCTCTCGCAGAGACGTGTGGTTCACCTGTAGCTCCTCCACCTGCCGCTCCACCCTGCTGATCTGATCGAAGGTCTCGTCGGATTCAGAGTATAGCTCCTTGATTTCTTCCACATGCAGGGCTAGGGTGGCCCTCATGTCCCTGAGGGTGCTCTGCAATTCTTCTTCCCTGCGGCTGGTGTCCACATGCAGGGCTGAGAGGTTTCTCTGCAGCTGGCTCAGTCTGGCCTGCAGGCTGTCTGGCTCTGGCCTTGCTGCCGCCCCCGCTGCTGCCATCACCAGGCTGCCATTGGCCCCTGGGAGCTCCTGGATCTTGAGCAGGCGCTTTAACTTGGTGTCCACATCAGCCTGGACCTCAGACAGGGAGTGGCGCAGGGAGAGGCGCTGGGCGTGCAGGTGGTCCTCCACATCCTGGCGTAGCTGGCCCACTCTTTGGGCATTCTCCTGAACTTTGGCTTCAAATTTGGCACCAAGCTCCTGAAAGTCAGCTCTGCCCACAGCACTCTCCTGGACCTTCCTGATGGCCTGGCGGTTGGCCTCTACGTCAAGAGACAGGTTTCTTACAGCCTGGGAGAGGTCGTGCAGGCTCTGGTTGAAGCTCTTCCAGATAGGGCTGAAATGCGTTTGCAGGAAGGTGTCCATGTGGGGCAGCAGCACTTGCTCCAAGGACCTGCCAGGAAATTCTGCAGCGGACACACATGTTTACATAAGGCTGCAGCACCAGACATCCCTCCCCAAGCGGGGACTAGCAGGGCCTCTGAAATCTGGGCCTTCTCTAAAACCTGCTACTCACCCAACTCCGTTTGATTTGTGTCTGTCGTTGCAGATGTGAGGTTCCTGGCCAGGGCCTTCCACAGTGCTGGGAGGCTGTCTGCTGCCTGGTCAACATCATTCTGGAGATCTCCCAGCAGGTGTTCCTGCTGCTTCTGCTGTTCCTGCTGCTCCTCAACCTGGATCTCCGCCTCATTGAGCTCTGCAGTGGGGTGGCCTGAATACACAGCAGACACAGGTGTCGAAGCTAATAACTCGCCAGGCTTGGGCAGATCATGAGGCCCAGAGAAGATTTGGGAGCCGAAAGCAGGGGAGATGCATGCTAACAAACACTCTCTAAGTTGGAACTTAGAAGACTTCAGCCCCACAAAGCCAAATGCACAGCAACTGAGCTCTCACCCTCCCTACCACACCCACAACAGACATCACTAATCGATCACAGCATATTTCCCTCCCTAGCTACAATGACATTCTCTGCACTCCTTGTCAACAGACAGGAGTTCATCACACCCTTGGGCCCAGCCTTGAAAGACACCATAAATGATATCTCTTGCTGGTTTTCCTCTGTTAACTGCACAGGGCAGGATGGCATAACGTCCTGGCCCTGGTTGAGGGTAGGGGAGAGGGTGAGGAGGTGTCTTCCAGGCCCAGGAGCTTGTGTAGGTCAGAGGTCAAGGATGGTACCAGATAAAACTATCTCCCAGAGAAAGGGGTCAAGGAAAAGGAGATGGGTGCTCAGGCCCAGCCTCCTGGAGAAGAGTGTGCAAGGCCACAAGGAGCCTTTCTCATTCCAGGTGCAAAGTTTTCCTGAAATGACACTGTCTAGCAGAGGAGAAAGGACCAGGCACATGAACTCTGCCCGTCCTGTCCCTTCCAGGAAAGCAACACACCAAGTTCAAGGTTCACCAACTGGTCCCAGGGCTCCTGGGGGCCATTCCTTGGTTCTGCAGGCTCCAGGGTTGCTGTGGGATCTGCAGAAGGAAAAGTGGAATGTGGACCCTGGAGGTCAGAGCTCCTGCATGACCTCTGGGGTCAAGGGCATCGGGGAGCCCTACCGTGGTGCTGACAGTCGGGGCCCTCGAAGCCTGGGCAGCACCTCCAGGCCACGGACGTCAGAACCTTCTGCTTCACCTGGTATACTGGCCTGTGGGCCACGCGGTACCTGGGGGAGGAGGGTGGCTCAGCGACTCCAAATTGAGCCCACGGGGACCATGCAAACGGCCCGCCTGCCCCCACTCACATGGCTTTGACTCTCTGGCAGTCTGGAGCCCCCAGGGGACATGGCTGCTGTGAGTGGATCAGGAATCTCTCCGTTTTGCAAGCAGCAACATAGGTGACCAGTCTGGACTGCTGGTAAGGGCACCAGTTACTAGAAAAGAAGCCAGAGGAGAGGGCTGCTGAGTCATGCCCGGGTCCCCCAGCAACCCTCCCTAAGGGTCCACAGAGACCGCGAGTGCAGGGCGCCCAGTACTGCCTCCTGACCCACCTGTGCTGGAACTCTGGCATCCACTACCTCAGGAGGGAGTGTCTGCATTCTTTCTCCCTAGGGCTCTAAAACAGCATCACTCCACAAACCCCACCTGCAAGGGCACCTGCTCTACTGCCTCAGCAAAACCTCCTCCAGGCCGGCACAGGGAGGCTGAGGAGCTCCTCCAGTATCACACAGCAAATTTGCCTGCAGAGCCAGAGGGCTCTTGCTGTTTCCCTGGTGCCAGGGAGGCAGCATGGCGTGTAGTTGGAGCTGGGGAGTCCTCAGTTCTAATGCTTTACACTTTCTGGCTGTGTACCTCGAGCAAGGTACGGAGGGACTTTCCTTCTCCATGTTCAACCGTGGAGAGGGCAATGTCTTCCTGGAGTGGGAAGAGGAGCACCAAATGCCTGACCCCAGGCCTGTGCTCAGTGACTGCTGTTCTCGCACCGTCTGATAGCCCGATTCTACTTACCAGACCCCACCACGGTGAGAGCTCCTGCTCCCTGACCGTGCCCTTTAGAACCTTGATGGAAATGGACTTTGCAGTGGTCATTACAGGAGAAGGAGGCATCTGGGCAGAGCAGCCTCCTCTCTAGGAAAGGCCTCTGCATTGTGCTCCTACAGGGTGGTTTGCGGGGGTCATACTCAGCATCCTGAACACCTGGGAGATAGCACCTCCATCTTTGCTCTTCACAGAATGGGCTGTGGTGGTTCTGGAAGCAGCTGGATGTTCATGCTGGTGAAGAAGACCCAGCTCGCTGACCAGAGACTGACTCCATGGAGTCAGTGGGAAGGTCAGGCCTCACCCCTACCCCTGCAGTTAGCAAAACTCTCCAGAGATGCAAGAGGCAATGACCTCCACAGCCCAGTTCAGCTCAGTGACTCTTGGGTGCCAGGTACCAGGCACTCACAATGACATTATGGAGGTGCAGACCTTCCCTTCAGGGTCCCCAGGGAGAGCAGGCAGTCTTAGACTGAGCCACAAGGGCTAGAACCTGAGGAGGCTCTCAAGGGGAGGTAATAAAGGGGCTGTGTCTTAAAGGGAGAGGAACTGGGATGGGTGTGGGGGAAGAAAGGACTGAAAGGGGAGGTGGAGGAGGTAGGAAGCCAGACTACAGAGGTGTGGGTGCTAGTGGAGGAGCTGGGCTGCCCTGAGGGCATGGGAAGTCAGGGAGACGGTTTAAGCAAGTAACACGAAAGAGCCATCCTGGTTCCTGGGTGCAGAAAGACAGAAGAAGTAAGAGGTAGGTGGTTGTATCAGGGTCTAGTGGGCGGGGAAGGCAGCTTGGACTGGGTGATGTTCAATCTGGAAAAAGTGGCCACATCTGTGAGATGTTAGAAGGCAATATTCAGGGGCCTTGGTGATGGAGTTGCTGTTCGTGTTGGGATTTTATTTTCTGCAGTGATCTTAGACCTGGGACCATTAGGCATCATCAAGGATACTGCTGGGGAGGGAAGGGAAGTGGAAGGGACTGAGTGACCACATCCACTGTGGGCATAAGACTCCTAGCCCACTTTCCCACTTGGTTCCAGAAGCCTGGCAGCCAGCCTTTACCCTCTGCTAAGCAGGCTGGAAAAGCTTCTTAGGAAAATGACCCAGCCCCAGAGGGAAAAACCCTAAAATGCTGACATCAGGGTTGCCCCCAGTGAAGTAGCCCAGTCAGAGCATCCTGTAACAAAACAGATGAGAAAGCCACATCTATATACCTCAGTTTTTCAGTCTGCTTACTCTTAAGTAGGCAGACATCCAAGGATTATCCCTGAGGAAAAAAAATGTTAAAAAGAGAGGAGTGGGCTGAGGGGCGATGTGGTTTAGTAATAGAGCATGTATTTAGCATGCAGGAGGCCCCAGGCTCAATCCCCAGCATTGAAAGCAAACAAGTAAAAGCAGAAGGAGATCAAAAAGGGCTAATAGAAAAAAGTCAACTTGGAGTAAACCAAGAGTATGCTGGGAGAAGATAACATCCCCAAATTTTTACTAACATTTCCAGATTGATAAGAGAGTTACTACATCCAAGAAACAAGAACAGTAAGTTATGGAAAAGTCACTGGGCAGGGTGGGGGAATTCTGAGAAGAAAAAGAACTCTAAAAATTAAAACTGAACATTAGAAATGAAAAAGAAATTTAATCACAATGACAAGGTTAGGGGATAAAGTTAAAGAAATTTTCATTAGACAAGAGCAAACAGATGAAAAAGAGGACAGAAAAGAAAACTAGAGCACATTCCCAGAAAACCAACATCCGAATAATAAGAGTTCCAGAAAGAGAGAACAAAGGAAAGAAGTCATTGATGAAAAAAATGAAAAACATTCCAGCCGGGCTTGGTGGCGCACGCCTGTAATCCAGGCGACTCGGGAGGCTGAGTCAGGAGGATCCCGAGTTCAAAGCCAGCCTCAGCAACTTAGCGAGGCCCTAAGCAACTCAGTGAGACCCTGTCTCTAAATAAAATACAAAATAGGGCTGGGGATGTGACTCAGTGGCCAAGTGTCCCTGAGTTCAATTCCTAGTTTCAAAAAAAAAAAAAAAAAAATATTCCAGAAATGAAGGACTTGAGTTTCCAGATTCAAAGACCCATCAGTTACCTGCAATAGGATGGAAACAAAATCACATCAAAGCACATCATCATGAAATTTTAGAATTCTGGAGACAAAGATGGTTCTTCAATGTGCTTCCAGAGAAAAGCAAGGACACACACACACACACACACACACACACACACACTACCAATTGGAATGGCCTTGTCCCATCCAAGGCCAGTTAAAGGAGACTCTCTGAGGTTGGGGCCTAAACATCAGCAATCTGGAGCTCCACTCAATGGCCATGCAAGGTGCAGCCCAGGACTGAGTTCCACTGTGCCACCAGAAACACACCACCAAAACAAGAGAGAAAACCAAGACAGAGGAAAGCGTGGGCCCAGGAATCAAGTTCCCACACAGAACCAGGATAGAGGAAGCCTCCAGGAAGATGTCGAAGGACAACAGTGGGTTGTGGGGACACAGCAATGGTCTAGACTGGAACGCACCAGGCAGCTCTGGGGGAGACATTACCAAAAGGACAGAGTTGGTCAAGCACCTACCATGAATGAGTGCTAAGAACAGATGTGAACAAGTAGCTGAGGGGTTGGGCTGGAGTTAATGACACAGACACAGAAAAACAAGCAAGGAAAAAAACAAGATAATTTTTTACTCCAGGGAAAGCTAAAAGTGTGCAGGGGAAAAAAAGATGCATAGTTTATTTTAAGACCCAACTCTCCAAATATATCCCTTTATAGTCATATGGTTCTAAATACTCAAATTGATAATGAGAGACTGGTGGGTTGGGTGCATGCGTGATCATGCACAATTCACTTCCAGGTTGTGGTATGGGGTAGGAATGGGAGCTGAGTCACCGGTAATGCCACCTCCTGAGAAGCAGAAATATAGCATGTTATTTGAAGATACAGAGATACATGCCAAAAGAATCACCTAAACAACTGAAAGTCATTGCCTTTGGAGAGCAGAGGGGGTGGGGCTTCTGGGAGGCTCAACAAACCTTGTAGAACTGGTTGACTCTAACCCAGGGGTCATCGAACTTCTCTAAAGGGACAGACAGTAAATATATAAGACCAGCTACAAGCCAGGTATGGTGCTATATGCTGATAATCCCAGGGCCAGGAGACTGAGGCAGGAGGATCACTAATTCAAGGTCAGCCTCAGCAATTTTGAGACAATCCTTGTCTCAAAATAAAAATAAAAAGGGGCTGGGGATGTAGCTCAGTAGTAAAATGCCCTGGGTTCAATCCCCAGTACCACACACACACACACACACACACACACAAAAGACTAGCTACCTAATTTGCAGGACCCAGTATAAAATGAAAATGTGAGTTCCTTGTTCAAAACTACCAGGAATTTCAAGATGGCAGCAGCAGAGATTAAAACAAATGTGGGTCCTTCAGAGTCCTCGTGGGGCCCCAGGGCAGGGCCTTGTTTACGTACCTGCACAGCTGACATGCCCCTGAAGCTGGCCCTGGTTTTAGTCTGCCCAAGTCCTAGGGATTCTGTCACATCTACTCAGCTCTACCACCGGAGCTCAAAAGTGGTCACTGAGAGTATGTAAGTAAACGAGCCCAGCTGTGTTCCAGTAAAACTTTATTGAAACACAAAAGGCGGTGGGCCAGATTTGGCCCACTGGCCATAATTTTCTGACCTCAGCTTCTGGGTATGGATAATTAATAAAAATAAAACTTAAAAAAAATAATAAAATCATTTTCATCTGTAAAAGAAAATGCAGATGAGTAGGGAAGAACATTTTGAAAGAACAATGAGTGAGGAATTTCTCTTCTACCTAGCAAGACCCACGAGAGGGCTGTGGGCATGACTCAGGGTTAGAGCACTTGTCTACTGTGCCCAAGACCCTGGATTCAATCCCCAGCATCATAAAAAGAGAGAGAGAGAGAGAGGAAAAAAAATAAGATGGTGCACTCTAAACCACAGACAAGGTGACACACACCTATAATCTCAATGACTCAGGAGGCTGAGTCAGGAGGATCACAGGTTGAAGGCCAGCCTCCAATTTAGCAAGACCTTGTCACAAAATAAAGGGCTGGGAGGTGTAGCATCCCTGGATTCACACCAGTACCACCAAAAAAACAAAACAAAAAAAACACAACAACAACAAAGAAAAATGACTCTAAAGCCAAGTAATGAAAACAGTGGGACATTGTCACATGTTCAACAAAGCAGTCAGTAGTACAGAGATCAGAAAGGGACGTGTGCATCCCTGAGGGATGAGCAAATGGTAAAATGCAAGCACATCAAAATCAGGCTGAAAGGAAGGGATGTTCCCTCAGTGCGGGAGCACTGTGGGAATGCTGGACCTGGAGCCCAGGAGATGTGAGCGGGTGCTGCCTGCCACAGACACATCACCCTGGGGCACCCTGGAAACTTCTAGAACATGAACTCTCTATCTCTCTAAACCAGTGATTTTCAGTAGGATACAGGCAACATTCTTCAGTTGCATTTGGCAGGGGTCTGGGGACATTTGTGTTGTAACTGGGCGGTGGGTGCTGCTGGTATCCAGTGGCCAAAGGCCAGGAATGCTGCTCACATCCCACGATGCCCAGGACAGCCCCCGACAGCAAGGAAGTATCCAGTCTGAAATGCCACGAGCGCCCAGGCGGAGAAACACCCTGCCCAGACAAGTCACATTCTTCACACACCCTCCGACCTACTGCAGAGGCCCCGAGGCCTGTGCCCCGGGTGTGCCTGGCCTGGTCCTGCCTACCAGGAGTGAGCGGTAATTTCCACCTCTAACTCCTAGAACTGGAAGCCGTGCTGCCCACCCTTCCTGCCCAGGAACTTTCTCTTCTGACCTGTTCAAACCCTGGGCTCCGGCGGCCACTGTTCCCCTACTCACGCTCCCCCTCCCTTGGCACTCCCTCCCTTGGCACAGTGCAGGCTGCTGGCCCAGAAGCCCTGGGAACATTCCTAACCTTTGCTTTGGTTTCCTCTGGCTCTTGGCAGCTCCTGGCTGGCTCTGGCATGCGAGCCCCGGGCCCCACATGTTCAAGTGCCCCATTGTTTCCACGGCCCTCTGTCTCAGGCCTGCTCCCTCTCTGCGGCCTCCCCTGGGAAGCCCTCCTAGTGCCTTGTCTCCCACCCGAGGGGCAGGTGCCAGCCTAGAGTGAGCGTGGGGTCCTCTGGTCTGGTTTGGACCTGCCTGTGGCCCCCAACCCGATGCCCTGCCCCAAACAGGAGGGGCTGCCAACCCCTGACAGGAGCTGGGAGGTGTGGAGCTCTCCTCCCCTTCCTTCCCAAGGCTGGGTGACCTTGAGCAAGGCCTTCCCCTCCTCCTGGAAATGTGCAGAAGCTGCATCCCTGGGGACACAGAGAGGAGTGCGGGGAAGGCAGAGCCCGTAGCAGGAGCCGGAGCTTCCTGCATAATGGATCTGCTAATGGATGTGCCGCCCAGCAAGCAGAGCACTCAGGGCCTCTTAACCAGCCGGTAACCCCACCCGACTGTGCCTCAAGTCTCCCTGGGGAAAGAGGGTGTGTCCTTTTTTCTTTCTGACGATCTGAGTCCAGCCATTAGCATGACATCCCAGGGGAGACACTCACAGGGCTTTGTCCCTGAGCCAGAGAGGGTCCTTGGCAGAGAAGTGTGAGGCCTCTTGGGCTACCAGCCTGGATCTGGGGTTCCCTAAGTGTGGACCCGACCGGTGGGGACGCTTTCCAGGTCCCACCCAGGGCCTTGTGCTCAGGAGCAGGGACAAACCGCTGCCCCGGCTCCCACCTTACTTCTGTGACCTCCAGCAACATATTGGATGGACTTTTCCGGCTTTCCAGCTCCCACTACAAAAATCCCAAAAGAAGCCTGAGGCTGGTGAAGGGCCAGCAGAGCTGCTGGGAGCGGCCTCCCCTGCACTCCCTCTTCTTGTGGGGGACAGAATAGAGGACACCTGGGGTCTGCAGTCCAACTGGTGTGGAGCCTGATTCTGATCCATCACTTAGGAGCCCTGAGGCCCTGAGTGGTGTCCCATCACAGCCTCTGAGCTGTGATGATTCATGTGGGAGCTGGGGTACCTTGCCCAGGCTCAGCAATCCCTACTGTGGACTAGGGCACACCCACTAGGGCGACGAGATATGGATTCAAGGAATCTACATTCTTAAACACCCAACCAAGCCAAGGAGCTGGGAGGAGTCTCCTTCTCAAACAGACACACTGCTGGGTCCCCTACCCTGGCCCTGTGGGGTCCCCAGAGACCTAAGAACCAGCTAACCATGTCCCTCCTCTACCCCAGGACCTGGCAATCTGGGGATACGGGGTGTCAGGCATTGAGTAGTTCTGTCCAAGTTTGTCCTTCCAAAGCATTTTATCTGGGTCTGTGTCTGGGGCCTGCCCTGTTTCTGGGGTTCTGGAAACAGGCGTGAGAAGTGAAATCAGCAGGAGGCCTGGCTCTGACAGCCAGGGGTTGTCACTGATGGTGTCTCCTCCCTGCCGCAGGACTGATGGAGTGCAGTGCCACCTCCCCTTCCCTACTGCAAGGAGCAGGCTGGAGGGAGTTTCCGCCTCCCCAGTCACAGGAGCAGGGGCCTCAATCAGCCCAGGAAGATGCATATTTCCTTCCTTTCCCAGCACCTCTCCGGATGCTTCAACAACTTGAGCTTGGCCTGTGGGGTCTGCAGCTTCTGGAGGTGTGGGAAGTGACTCTGGCATGCAAGGATGCTAGGCTTGGGAAGCCTGGGCTTTCCTGAGCCAGGTGCACAGCTCCCAGGCAGATTGCATACCCTCCCCCAACTGCTGAGACCACCCAGGGAAAGGTTGAAGGACCCTTGCTATCTGGGTCTTACGAAATGCACTATCCCTCTCCACAACCAAGGAGGTGGGAAGAAAGAAGAATGGCTTCCTTCTCTCCCCTCTCCCCTCCTGGTCCTCTCATTCTCCTTTTCATTAAAGGGACAGGGAGGCAACCAAGAAACTGGGGCCTGAAGCGAATGGCCTTAGGAGAGAAAGCTTGGTCCTTGGTCCTTGGTCCTTGGTCCTTGGTCCTGAAACTGGAATTGGGTGGCTGGACTCCCCACACCAAGAATCACCTTTGTCTCCCAGCCTCAGCAATCGGGTGGGGCAGGAATGGGGTCTCTGCTCCCTACTCCCCATGACCTTTTCTTCACTAAGGGTCAGTATGTACTGCTTCCTCTTGCCCTCCTGCTTCTCCTTGGTCAAACCTGCTGTCAGAAAAATGCCCATCAAACATTTACCCAGAAAAGTGAGAAGCTGAATGAGACCTTTCCCAGGCAGATTGTCCCACGAGTACACATGTGGAGTTCCTTCCACATGTGCAGACAAAAGGCTGTGGGCGGGTGTGAGTTGGGCTCCTCACCTGCAGACCCAAGTGCTCCGCTCAGAAGGTTGGCCCTGAGGTGGAGAGCCAGCTCAGACTCTGTTCCAGCTCTCCTGAGCTGTTTTATCTGGGACTCCTCCTCTATGAATGGGGCTGTTAGGTTAACGGAGATGACACTTGGCAATGTGCCTGGCCCAGAGGCTGGCCCAGCAAATGGTACCTGTTGCTCTGTGGGGCATTGGAGATGAGGCTCCAGGGCCACCTCAGACCCTAAAGGGGAAGGTCTAGAACCTATCTACAGGAGGGTCCCTGGCCCTGTACAAATACAATGTTAGGAGATGGTGTCTGGGTGCCATTGCGACCCCATCCACTCATTTCCAGAGGGATCCTGCTGCAGAGCTCTCCAGAGGCCCTGCCTCCTTGTGCTCTGGCAGCAGGAGCCTTCTCTGTTCACCGCCTGGCAATCAGGACGGGCTTCCTAGGCACTCAGATCAAAACCCTGTCCCCAGGTGTGGCCACACCCGAGGGCTTAGGCTGGATTAGCCTTGCTGGGCTCAGTTGTTTAAACTGATTTCCTGGGGCTGGGGATATAGCTCAGTTGGTAGAGTGTTTGCCTCGCAAGCACAAGGTCCTGGGTTCAATCCCCAGCACCACCAAAATAAATAAATAAAAAATAAACTGATTTCCTTCCAAGAACAGGAACTGTGGCCTCACTGGCTGGAAACATCTAGAACCACAATCCCTCAGTGTGCCCCATGCTGGGTGATTGATGTTAGGGACTGTTCCTCCCATCCCCAAAATCCCAGCTCAGACTCCCTGCTATGGGGCAGGCAGGTCTCCCTGTCAATCTTAGATGAGGCCCTGCAGTGCCCAATGCAGGCTTTCTGGGGACCGACCCTTGAAGGGCTAGTCCAGCAGACAGACAGAATTAGCCCATTTCACAGATGACTTCAGAGAAGCCCTGCTCTGACTGAACTGGGACTCAGATGCTGTCCAATGACCTCTGCCAAAGTCCAGGCCCTCCTTACCGTCTGACAGGGTCCCCGCTGGTGTCCTCAGCCTCTGCACCCCAGACCCCAGGCAGCCTGGGATGGTGTGGATCAGAGAACCTGGTACCAGGGGCCTGGGCCCAGGCCCCCAGCAGCCCCCAGCCCAGGGGCCCTCCAAGACCAAGCAGCAGAGTCAGGATCATCTTGCTGGTGGGACAGGCTTGGGCTGGTTTGGCAAATTACTGCAGAAACTGCCAGTGACGTGGTCTTCAAGTTAAATCTCAGAAGGAAAAGAAAACACAGGACACAAAGAGAGGAAGTGGCCTGGGCCGGCCCACCCGTATGTCTCATCCGCCCCCGCAACCCCCGGCCAGGCCCCCACAGAGGTCGCCAACCACGCAGGCCAGTTCCTGTGCTCCAGGAGGACTTGGCTCAGGGGACACCAGAGGTGTGGGAGACTCAGAGGGTGGCCCTACAAATCCATCCCACTCCCTGGGAGTCAGAAGAAATGCCTAGGCTTCCAGATGGGCTCAGTCTCAGGGGACCTGCTGCCCACCCACACCGAGGGCCAGGAAGTGAGGGCACTCCATGCCTCCTCAGCACCTTTTGCCACTGGGCTGTGGGAGGAGGCTCAGAGAAGGAAAGGAGCTATCCTGGGGTCACACAGCACAGCCAAAGCCCAGGGCATGGGAAAACCCTTTGTGTGCCCCAGTCCAGCTCCTCTAACTGGTTTGGCAGGAGCTCCAGGCTTTGGGGCATCCAGGGTGGTGTGGGTAGCTGGGCAGTTCAGACTGATCTTGGAGGTGGGTCACTCTCACCTGACAGGCCAGCTGCTCTGACCCCTACCCTATCTAGGACACTGTGCCACTGGCTAAAGTGGCTACCTTCTTTGTGCACAAAAAACAACAGCCTCAGGCCTGAGAGCACCCAGCCAGGGCAGCCTGCAGGTGGGCAGGGCAGCCAATGAATGAGGGGCAGTGATGAATTAGGACATGTGCAGCCCCCATGGCCCCTCCTGGAGGACAAGGGTCAGGAGGGCAGGGTTGAGCCAGCAGGGGCCCAGAGACCTGCTCCCTGCTGTCCCTCCCTGGGGAGGCCTCCCTCCCTTCCCCCTCCCCACCCCCACGCCTGCCTGGGCTGGCTGGGCTCCCGCCAGCCAACACAGCATCAATATTTCATCCACGTCAATAAGAGGCAGCGGCGGGGACACGGCTGCGGCAGTACTCGCGCCAGCATTCGCGCCAGCTCCAGCCCGCAGCTCGCAGGGAGAGTCAGGTTCTGTTCTTGCTCAATCATGGATGTCTTCAAGAAGGGCTTCTCCATCGCCAAGGAGGGCGTGGTGGGTGCAGTGGAGAAAACCAAGCAGGGGGTGACGGAGGCTGCAGAGAAGACCAAGGAGGGGGTCATGTATGTGGGTGAGTGACGCAGGGCGGGGCAGGGCGGGGCAGAGGAGGGTTGGGGTAGGATGTCTGGCAACTTTGGCTCCCAGCTCCAGTGGAGAGGGCAAGGACCTGGCTATTGAGGCGGGGTCTCCAGGTCCTGCAGTGTGTACAGCCCCTTGCAACACCAGTGTTTGCCTCTGGCTTCCTTGTAGCCACTGAGGTCTCTAGGATCAGAGTGCCACTCAGACCTCTGACTCAGCAGACCACCTCTCTATGCATTCACAAAGGCATGCACACACAGCCTAGGGGCCCCTGAACTTGGAGACCCTGAGGCTGTGAGCAATCCATGGTTAGGCGGCCTCCCTACCCTCTTCACGTGGGAGTTGCAGCCTGGCCAGGCCACAGGTTCCTCCCTGCCCAGAGGGAAGAGGTGTGTTGGGGAGATGGGACTCTGGTTCAGTGCCTAACCCACTCCAATCCCCCTCTGCTCCCTCTGAAGAGGAGGCAGGGGAGGCTGAGACAATGACTCAGCTCTCGTCTACCCTGTCCAGCATGCTGCTCTGAAGCCCAAGCCACACCCAGGCAGAGTCTGGGTCCACAAGTGTCCCTACCTCAGGCCTGATCTCTTTTGTCACTCCATCCTGTCCTGTCTCCTTCCCATCCGTCCCCTTGCTCCAGACACAGCAGGAAGCAGTCCTTTGAAGGGGCAGCTGGCCCCCAGACACCAGGTTCACCCCTACTGACCCCCAGCTTGTCCAGCTGTTCTGTGACTTGTTTGTCCTGACTGCCTCCAACACCAAGAGGTGGGCCTAGGCTGACGCCTCCATTTCCTCCCCAGGAGCCAAGACCAAGGAAAATGTGGTGCAGAGCGTGACCTCAGGTGAGCAGTCCCAGGACCAGGGACATGAGGGCTAGGGCTTCAGCACACTTGCACTCTAGTACTAAAGGCCCAGAGTCCTCCATACATAAGCTGGGGTCCCAATCCCTATGTGGATCAGATCCCTGCAGACCTGAGCTAGACCAGGGTGGGCCTCCCATTTCCGCCCATCTGTGTCAAAGCTGCTCTAAGTCAAAAACAGGGGAATGAACGGAGGGTCCCAAAGAGCCAGAGTCCCAGTGCCCTGGGGAAGGGCTACTCTGCCTGACTTGGTGGGGAGGGTCAGGGTCCAAGCCAGCCTGAGTCTTCCCACAGTGGCTGAGAAAACCAAGGAGCAGGCCAACGCCGTGAGTGACGCTGTGGTCACCAGTGTCAACACTGTGGCCACCAAGACAGTGGAGGAGGCAGAGAACATCGTGGTCACCACCGGGGTGGTGCGCAAGGTGAGCCCTTGCTTCAATCCTTCCTCTAGGGCCAGAGAAGCCAGCCGAGGCGGGGGTGGGGGACTTTACACTGCCTCTTGACATAGCAAATACAGACCTGGGCCCCGAATCCCCTTCCCATTCATTTCCCTCTGTGTGTCTGTGTGGGAGTTGTGCTTGGTGTCCTCACATTCGTTTGGATCCAGAATCCTCACAAATCCCCCTGAATTGGGGAGTTTGGGCTTATTTTACAGACAAGGAAGGTGAGGCTCAAAACCATGCCAGCTCCGTGGCTTTCAGCATATAGGAGATACCACATTTTATAAGTGAAAACAGGGCATCAGGTGGTGACAAGCACCCTCCCAGGCAGCGGACATCAGGCTGGAGCTGCAGAGTCACCACCCATTGTCCAGATGCCCTCCCAGACCTGGCTGCTCACTCCTCCCAGGAGCAGTGGGGAATCAGCGCCCCCTGGTGGTGGAAAAGTAGTGACAGTTCTGACCCCACCCTTCACTGTGGCCTTTGTGTGTGAGCAGGTGTGCCGCTGTGTTGAGTGTGTGTGTCAGGATGAGGGTGCATGCATATGTGTGTGCATGTGTGTGCACGATGTGTGAGCGTGTACAGGAAGGACGGCTGCAGCAGAAGGCACAGCAGCAGAAGGCGTTGCAGAAGGTAGATGCCGGCTGCATGGGCTGTCCCAGCAGCTGCCTCAGAGCAAGTTCTGTTGAAAGTTCTTTATACTTATTAGCACATTTAGTGGGTATAAATATCCTAAAACTAAAAAGAACAAATACAAAATTAAAAAAATAAAAAAACAGGTACAAATATCCCATGAGACAGGGTGTGGAAATCAAGGCCCAAAGAGATTAGGTAATAAGCCCTTGGTGCCATGACTAGTCCACATGAGCACCGAGCTCCTATGGATGGCCTGGCTCCTGAGTCCTGCTCTGAGAGACTATGTGAGTGCAGGCTATGACAGGAACCGGGATCCCAACCTGAGAGTGGCAGGGCTGATTCCTCAGACATGCCGTCTCCATCTCCATACCTGATCAGGCATCGCAGTCCACACTGGGGAATCCCTGCTCTGAGAGGACGAGAAAGGTACAGGCCATTTTTCGGCTGGCTTTGGGAGCAGCAGCACTCAGGTGTTCGCTTCGGGGGTTGGACAGGATCTTGTCATCTTTGGAATAGGCAGTTGCTCCCTCTCCTAGTCAACAGCTCTTCCCCTTCCTAGCTGTGTAACATTGGGAAGCTGTGTAACCCCTCTGGATCTCCATTTCCTCATCTCTGAAATGGCAGTCAGTGTCATGGGATATGACGAAGAAATGCTCTTCAGAAAGCAGGACTGGCTGCTCATGGTTAACACCCAACAAATGAATATCACCATCATCATCATCACCAGTGCCTTGGGCTCAACCCACCTCTACACCCTGCAGTACAAAGGGCCCTGGGGAGCCGGGCACAGTGACGCATGCCTGTAATCCCAGCACTTGGGAGGCTGAGGCAGGAGGATCATGAGTTTAAAGCCAGCCTCAGCAACTTATCAGGGCCCTAAGCAACTCAGTGAGACCCTGTCTCTAAATAAAATACAAAATAGGGCTGGGGATGTGGCTCAGTGGTGGAGTGCCCCTGAGTTCAATCCCCAGTACCAAAAAAAAAAAAAAAGAGAGAGTCTTGGGGGAGGTGTCAGGCTGGGTTTGGCCTCTGGGAGTTCATCCCGGCACTCCTCGCGGATCCTAGAGGAGCTGCCCCAAGGGAGGCTCATTTTCTGATGACACCCAAAAGCCAGAACCAACTTGCCTCCCCGGTGAACCATAGAGGCATGCAGTGCTGTGTGACTTTTCATGCCACAGGTTTCGTGGACCTGCCTTGGGGCAGGCGGCTACGTGCCCTTCACCTGGAGAGCCTGGCCCACCCTGGCCAACAGAGTTCTGTGCTCTTTTACGCTCCACTCCCCCAAGGGGCAGGATGCAGTAGCACAGAAGTGACTGGGTCCTGGGGGGCAGGAGCTGAGAGCAGGGTCCTGGCCAATCACCAATCTGCCCTGACCACTCAGCTGTCATGACCACTTAGGCAAGAGTCTGAGTGGCCTGGTGTTTAGGGGACAGGAGAAGTCAGGCCTAATTCCAGAGCCTATGCAGGAGGCAGAAAGAAAGTCCAATGATCCTGTGGACAGAAAGAGGCCTGATGGACAGCAAGTTGAACCTGCTGCTGACAAGCCCTGGGGCCTTGACCTGGATACCTAGTCTTCCTAGTCTCAGGGTCCCTGTGAACAGTGACGGCACAACCCTCCTCCTAGGGCTCCGTGGGGACTCAGGAGTGCAAAGGTGTGTGCTAATGTGATTCCGGAGCCTCTGTTCACCCTCACCCCCTCTTCACATCCCCAGGCTTCTTCATCAAGGAACCATGCCAGAGGGTACCCAGGACTTGGGATCAGCTTGGGTCGGGGGTGAAGCTGGGGCCTCTGTTCATCTTTGAAGCTGGAGTAGATAAGACCCTAGCTGCAGGTAGATGGGGGTCTCTGTGTGTCCTTCATGGCTTCACGGCCTCATGGCGTCTTTGCTCCCCTGCAGGAGGACTTGAAGCAACCCGTCCCCAAACAGGAGGACCAGACAGCTGAAGAGGAGGAAGTGGCTGAGGAGGTAGGAGCTGGGCTCCAGGGGCACACCAAGGGGGTTCCTGAGTAGGGACCCCAGCTCCCACAGACTCCTCCTTCCCTCCTGGGGTCCCAGAGCCTGTCAGGGAGCCTCCTGATCTTCTGCAGGCCCCTACTAGGACTGTGGGCAGAGCCAACCTTGGTCTGGAGTGAGATTCCTCCATGAGTAACCCTCCCAGGGCAGTCATTGAGTGTTGGGGACCTGGAACAGGTGTGAGAGTCACTCTCTCTCCCAGGCCAAGAGTGGGGGAAACTAGAAGGTTGGCAGTTGGCTGCAGATGCCCCAAGGGACACCCCTCTGCCTTGGACCCCATTTCCTCCTGGCACAAGAAGTGCCCCACCCTGGAGCGTGCCCAGCGGGCTGCCCACGCTCCCCGCACCCAAGCCCAGCTGCCATAGGCCTGTCCTCCGTGCTGCTGCTACCGACGTCACCTCCCACGCTCATTCTCTCTGACCCTCTGAGCCTTCTGGCCCCACAGAACTGATGCTGCTGTGAATTTTTTTTTCTTTTTTTAATGATTCCAAATAAAACTTGAGCCTCACCCACCATGCTTCTGTTCTGTTATTGTTCATGAAGCCTACTGAGACTGCCCAGGGACAGGAACTAGGTTGGTGGGACCAGGTACACTATGTGGACACACAGCGTGCTTCTGGAACCAGTGCCTTTCGGAACCACCCCCCAGACACATACACAGCCATGCCTTCAGCATGATGGCAGCAGCCCTGCCTTCGGCTCCCCCACAATGGGCATCTCGCACCATCCGAGAATGCAGGCCTGGATGTCCCCAGGCTTGAGCTACAGCTCCTCCTTCTAGTGGACACCACCCACCTGCCTTTCCAGCATCTCTGAGGAACCTGAGGTCAGCTGGAGTTGAGGATGCCACATATGTCTTTAGCACCAACTGACCTGAAAGAATAGGGACACCTGATGCCCTCCCTGGCGGGTGATGACGGACAGTTCCCACCCCAGCAGAGCCATGAGGTGACCCCCAGCACCTCCTACCTGAATCCAGCCAGCCTCAAGCTCCCCACCAGAACTGGGGCTGGGCTTCCTTTTCCTACACCCAGAAACTTGTCAGGTGTCATTAAACAACACGGCAGCTGAGGTGCACCAGACTGAGCCACACCTCAAGAGAAAAGTAGTCAAAGCTCATGCTGAAACTGGGCACAAACCAGGGGCCTTTGCCCAGGGCCATCCAGTTGATTCCATGCTCTTCTATGGAGACTGCCTGGGCTCTGGGGTACTCTTGGCAGAGTCCCCACCCACTAAGTTTTCAAAGCAACCCAGGCACCAGGCTGGTCAGTGTCCCACTCTCCCATTGTGCCTGAAGTCTTGTTCCTTGGGGACCTGGCTCTCTCCTTTGATAGCCAATTTGAGCTGTGAGCTTTGCAGTAACTTGCCCTAAGCCTCTGGTCCTGGGTTTCAGAGTCAGAGCTGGAGACCACACATCATTCCAGATACTACCCTGTCCACGCTGCCTCTGCAACAGGCATCAGGATCAAGGGCAGCCCAGGGGGATGGGAGTCAGTCAAAAACAGCTGTGCTAGGCTGAATCCTGGTCAGCTGGCCATGGGTGTCCACTGCTGAAGAGGCAGAAAGGAGCAGGGGCTGCTGGTCCCATGGGCAGCAGTGGAGATCTGGGGGAGGCTCGGGGCAATCGATGGTGTTCCTGCTGTCTGGTTCAGACACAGGCATATCCGCAGGCCTGTGCATGCCTGAGGAGGAGGCTACTGGGGCCTGGGTGTGCTTGAGAGTTCTCTGGACTATAAGAAAGCAAGGAGGAGCAAACTGAACTTAGGTGACTGGGTGTGGGGGAGAGCATTCCTAGACCTGTTCCCGGGGCACAGCCTTCACGGGACTCCCAGTGCTGCCCTCTGTATCTGCTGAAATAGCCTGGAAGTGTCCCTGCTGATGCTTCTCTCTCTCTCTCTCACACACACACAGGGAGGTTTTGTCCTGGGCTCAGTGCCAAACATCAAGGTCAGCCTAATCCAGCAAGTCCCTTCTCCACCCCAGGGACACCTGCAGTATTCTTTGCCTTTAAACCCCCTGTCATACACACTGGGCCCTTAGAGGCTGCTTCTGACTTCCCTAGAAAAGCACTTGAAGCCCTCCTACCCTGCCCTCTCTTGCAAGGCCCTCCACTGAGAGATGGGCATGTAACTGAAGGAAAACCTAAATAAACCCCCTATATTCATTTGCCTTTAGTTGACTTTAAAAATCACTAACTTTGAAACAAAAAATCAAAATTTGTTGGGTCACCCAGCTAAGCAGCCTATTATTAGTCCCCCAGTAGCTTTGCCGTAGATGACATCGATGACATGAGGGTTATGATGATGACAGTTGCCTAGGCTACTTTTCATGGACTTGAAGAGCACTTCTGCTGAAACCTTGCCAGTGTCAGATGGGTGAAAAGGCTTGGCATCTCTGCCTCCATATTGTGTGTCTCCTTTGCCACCTTCACCTTGGGGTCAGCCTTTCACTGCATACACATATTAGTCACTTAAGGAATGTTTGGGATTAAGAGTGAAAATCAAGTTTTCCCTAAATTTACCTAAATCTCTCTTCTCCCCCTTCAGGTTTAAAGACACCAAGATAAGAGTAATGTTTTCAAGATTTCCAGGGGCACCATGACCTTGTGATTGTGTGTATGCTAACCACAGGTTTCACAACAACCCCTTTCAGACCACTGGAGGGGTATCTAGAAGTCGTCAATCATCAATCCTAACCTAAGACCCCATTCTCTCTCCCTGTCTAAGGACAAGAGGAGTTGGAAACTTATGCCAAGATAGTTTTTTCCAGGGCACTAGACTACCACCTTCTCATTTTGCTGGCATTCCAAAAAAATCTTTTTCCTTAGCCAAAATTTTTCCCTCCATTCATTGAACCCTTCTATTGGCAAGTAGATGGACCTGGGCTTGGTAACCCACAAAAATACTTTGGGAAGATTGTATTAGTGTCCTCTCATCAAGGCGGGGGATACTGAGGCTCAAAGAGGTAAAGAGACTTGTCCTAGGGGTTTCTGAACCCAAGAGGACTGACTCTAGTGCCCGATACTCTATCACCCCTGGAGGCTGGCTGTCCCTCCCCACAGCAGCTGCTGCCTTCCTGTTTTGCTTGCTACTCACTGGGGCTGGGGCTGGGTATCAAATAACATCCACCCCCATGTGATGACCAGCCCAGTGGCAAGAACCTTCCGGGTTAAAGACATGGTGCTGTGGGAGGGGTTCAGGAGGACTGGAAGAGCTGAGGCAGAGGCCAGGCTGGGTTCCCAGGAGTCCCCATGGCTGCCTAGGGGACCGCCTCCCTAAAACCCCTATGTGGTTGTAGGGGTGGGGCATTACGCTTCTGCACCTGTGCTCCCTCCCTTCTCCCACCTAATCTCTTCACTTGACTCTTTTGCCTAGGATTGACCTCATTTTCATTAATGAAACTCAGAGTGTGTGTGTGTGTGTGTGTGTGTGTGTGCGCATGCGTGCACCCAACCTATGTGCATGTGTGCATGTGCACATGCATATGCACACTTGGGTTTCCAGACACTCCAGACCAGGGGCTGACCTGCTGCTACTACAAGCAGGACATAAGACATCAGAGTGGGCCTGGGTAGGCAGGTGAATCCCAGAACTTTAGAAACTCCAATAGAGTGAAGAAAAAAAGTTAGAGAGGGTCACAACACCAGACCTGGAGAGGAGGCAGGGGGTATGTGTCACCAGTTGAGTGCTGGGCAAGATGGGGGCTTCACCATGCATCTAGAGTGGGAGGTAGGTATGTGTCACTGTTCCTAGAATCCTGTCTCCCCAACTCAGATGCAGGTTCCTGACTCCTAGTGCCCCAAGAGATCCTTAAGCCCCTCAACTTATTGGGAAAGTGAGCAGACCTTGGGCATTCCTGCCCTCTCTGAGCAGTCCTACTTGCCTCGTTCGGATCTGGTGACCTATGACAGTCTCCTTTCCAGCTGACACAGGAGGCAGCTTCCTCCCTCTACACTTGGGGCTTCATTATTTGCAAGTGCTCATGTAAATGGCTCCTCTTCCTGGTGATCTTTTCCTAACCCTCCCCAGTCCACACCCACTGGGTCCCAGAAGCCCCAGAGCAGACAGCCAGTCTGCAGCACCAAGCTGGTGTGGGAACAAAAGGTTCCACATTTGCCAGGGCCCTGGGGTTCATAGCATACCAACTCAGATCAGAGTCCTGCCATAGGGCTTTGGGCAAAACCTATTCGCCCTCTATCTGCCTCAGTTTTTCCCTATAAACTGATGCTATTAATAACACTTATTTTACCAGGTGATTGTAAAAATTATACAAGAGACTGTAAAACATTAAGGGAGCGCCTGGCACAAGATAAACGCTCAATAAAAGCTAGCTGCTATTATTAATGTCGGCTTCAGCCATGCGCTCCCATCCTGACACTGACTTCGGGCTCACCAGGTGGAGGATCCCCAGGGTTGAAGAGGGAGGGGTCAGATGGACTGGGTGAGGGGAGGTGTGTGTACCCATCTCCTACCCACAGTCACTGGATCCCTAACCTAGTCCCTCTTCTTACTCTGGTTCTAGTGGCAGCCTTCCTACTGAAGGTACCCTAGGGGTCAGCATGTCCTCTGTTCCCTCTCCCCCCACCCACCCCGCCGGCGAAGCTTGGCACAGGGCCGGGTCACTCCCCTGATTCCGCCTGCCGGGAACCGCCCGGCACTGGGTCCCTCCCGCGCACCCCGCGCGAGGTGGGCCGGCCCTGGGACACTTTAAAAACCCAAGCCGGCGCTCCAGTCTTCACAGCGGTGAGCAAGCTGCAGCGGTCGGTCTGACGGTCTTGGCTATCCCGCATACCCCTGGAAGCTATGGCCAGCAAGGGCTTTAAGGACCTGAAGCAGCAGGCGGAAGGGACCGCCCAGGATGCAGGTGAGGACAGCGCTCTTCCAGGGCACCAGCGGGGACACCCGCCTGGATGCACACGGCAGAAGCCGCGGGTCTGCGCATCCCGCAAGTCTGCGGACTTCATCTCCCTGAGATGCATGGGGCTCCGCCACCCACCTGCACCCGCAAAGGAACGATGCCCTGAGGGATGTTGGGGACAGTTGTGCTCTAGGGGTCCCAGGTTGCGCTTTGGGTATTGTCACCCCTCGGAGGAGGAGCAGGCAGGCAGGCAGGCAGGCAACGCGCGGCCCTACCCGGTCCTAAGCGGCCCCACCCATGCCCTCAGGAGTGGGTAAAGTTCCACAGAGAAAGGGCGTGGCTCACCTCCCCATCTGCCAGGGTCTCAGAGCACAGGTCACTTGGGACGGGGGGGGGGGGGGGGGGCTGTTCCACCCCAACGGGGTTGGGTATAAACCCCTGGGGGGAAAAAAAATCCTACTTTCCTTACTCTGAAGTTCTCTCCTTGTTCTAGAGGCTTCACAGCTGGAGATGGAGAGTAAGGGCAGTGAGGAGACCCCTGGCTAACGGGGTTCCTCCTTCCAACATCTGGTTCAGGTTTCTGTGGGAGACAGAAACTCTGGTCCAGAGGCCATAGCTCTACCTTGGAAGTTCCATCTCCTTTCTGCATTCCCTCTCCTAATGCCTTAAGCTGCCTGCCCACTTAGGCGCTGGCATCCACGTTTGTGTGCTCTTTGAGGGGAGCCACAGGGGGAGGAGGTAGTGAAGGGGTCTTGATGAAAATAGCCACCCCAGGGTCCAGTGCACTATAGGTGGGAAGTCAGGCATTTTCTAGGGGAGAAGCTGTTAAAGGGGGCAGGGGTCATCCTGGACCATGCCCAGCAACAGCCACAGTTCAGGTGCCATCTCCAGACTGGCTCTGTGCCGCCTTCCTTCCTGGAACATTTTCTCAGCAACTCTGGAGATTGGTGGGAAGTGGGCTAGAGCGGAGGGCCAAGAGTTATAAATAAATAAACAAGGGCTGGGGATATAGCTCAGTTGGTAGAGTGCTTGCCTCGCAAGCACAAGGCCCTGGGTTCAACCCCCAGCACCGCATAAAAATAAGTAAACAAACAAACAAGAACACCCTAGTGACATGATTGGGTGGTCTTGAGCAAGGGACTTCATTTCAACGGACACCAGCCCTTTGGGTCTGTACGACAGAATAGAGAACGAAGGGAGGTGGTAGTGGGGTGACTCCCTGTGGTCAGTGGTGACTCAACAGGGGATAAAGTTCCTGTCTCTCTGTTCCAGTGACAGCCGCCGGTGCAGCAGGGCAGCATGTGCTGAATCAGGCCACAGAGGCTGGACAGAAAGGTTTGGCAGGGCTGGAGGGGAGGGAGGATGGGCAGCCCCAGTCACTTCTCACCTGCCCCAAGCCTGGAACAGCCTCTCCTCTGCAGGATTCTCTGCCTACAATAACCAAAGGCAGACTTCCTGGGGACGGAGACTCTAACCAGGCCAACTCTGCTTGGCAGTGGTTCCGGGGGGGCCTTTCCCTTGCTCACAACCTTCTTTCTTTCCTCAGCCATGGACAATCTTGGCAAGTCTACCCAGGAAGCCATCGACAAAGCTGCTACCCAGGCCTCTGACAGTGTCTCTGGTCTAGGGAAGAAATTTGGCCTTCAGAAGTGACTGAAGACATGGGCACTTCCCTCCAGGCCCTGTTCAGCAAAACTTGGCCCTAAGCTCTGTTCAGCAGCTACCTCCTTGGTCTGCCCTTCATTAAAGCTCATGTGATCCCACACTGTGTCTACTTCGTGCTTACCAAGTGGGACGCAGACTTCCCCAGCAAGGGCAACCTCAAACCCAAGAACCCAACCCCGAAGTCCAGTCTTGGCCTTCCCAGACCGACCGTTCAGAGCACTGTTTTCCATCCTCTCATCTGCGTGACTAGAGGCTCCCTTACCTGCCCCCCAACCCCAAGTCAAAGCCGCTGGCCCTGTTTTGGGAACGGACTCTCCTAGGACGGGAGGTACTCGGTTCCCAGATCTAGAGAAACTTAGCTCTGGAGGGGGGACAAGGGGCCGCAGGAGCTGGGGGTAACTTGAGAATTTCTCCCCCCTGCCCCCCCCCAGGAGGCCGGGAGCAGGGGGGCGGCCCAGGACAGGCACACTTGGGGACCTCAGGCAGCAGGAGGCTGTGGAGGCGACGCGGAGTCGCTGTAGCCGAGCTTCCGGCCCCACCTCCCGAGCGAAGTGTCTGGGCCGGGGCCACACCCGGCGGTGAGTCACCGGGTGGGGCCGCCGGGTTGTTTTGAAGCTCCGGACGCAGCCTCCGGGCGAAGCCCGCCCCGCCACGCCCCCCTGGGAGGGGCCTCTGGGGCACGGGGCTGAGCACGTGGGCTTGGAGCGCCGGGAGCGGCGTGAGGGTGCTCCCGCGGGCGTGCACCACAACATCTCCCTTGAGTTCCCCATCATCTTGGACAAACCAGTAACTTCTGGCGCAGGACGAAGCCAGATATTTTCGTCCGGCGGGTGCCTCATGGGAATAGGTTTCCCGCAGACCCAGTGCCTTCTCAACCTCCTGCACGTGTCCATGCACGCGACCTCGGCCCGGGCTGCGCCCTGCTAAGGGGTGACTCACTGTTGCCACAGGATAGGGCCCGGCCCTGGCCGGAGCTCGGACTCCGGCTGCCCTCCTCATCCGACCCCCGTCACACCTCGGCCTGCCACTCCGAGTTCCCCTTTCCCAACTCCACGACTTTGCACCGTATCTCCTCACACCCATCATTTATCCTCTCATGACGCGTGCACACCATGACTTTCCGTTTTAGTTAAAAACCAAAACAAGTGATTACCCGACGCTTCCCAGTTCTGGGAAGATCTGGAGGAAAAACCGAGTCCTTCCTTTGCCCGGGAACCCGAGGCCGCCCCACCCACCTCTTTCCCCAGGCCTTCCCCGGTCTGCCAGCAGATGGCAGTGTCCCCACAGCGAGACCAAGATGGGCGCCAGTAAGGGGACACTGGCCTACCCCAGGATGGCGCTCAGTTCCTTGCTAGGTTCTTGTGACTGTTTCCAAAAGAAGACCTATCCAAGTCTGCAAAATGAGTCAAGGCTGGTTCCCTCTAGCTCAAAGGAAAGGTCCTTGAAGAGACACCTGGGGCAGTCTGAAGGCAACTCCAGCATTCCAAGAAGACCCTGCTTGCAGGAAGCAATGCCTGATCAGGAGAGATGGTATGGAGATGCGAGGAGGCTGGGGCAGGGGGCGGACCCAGGGAGCCCCAGAATCTTTGTGGGTGCGCATCTTGCCCTGTGTGACTCAAGGATAAATCCCAGCAGGCCTCACATTGACTGATCACCTGCTCTTGTGAGTGTTTGCCTTCGGCTTGGATGCTCTGACCTAGGAGAGGAGAGGTCGAATCAGAGGGAGCTAGGAGGCTTCTGGAAAGGTTTTTGGTGATTGTAAGTAAATAAATAAAATTAGAAAGACAAGGAAAGAAGGAGCTCCTCCTCTTCACCTGGAGAGAACGTTTGTGTGTTCCACCTGATACCTGCACTCCAGTCTGCTTTTTGGGGGGAGGTTGGGTGGGGAAGTGGTCAGGGGATTGAACCCAGTGGCACTCTACCACGAGCTACAGCCCCCACCCTTTTTACTTCTTATTTTGATACAAGGTCTAGCTAAGTTCTCCAGACTGACATTGAACTTTTGATCCTCCTGCCTCAGTTTCCCGAGCTGCTGGGGTTACAGCTACTTTTTGTTCTTTTTGTTGCTTCCTTCAAGGCTTGTTCTGTCTCTAAAAGCCAATTTTCTTTGCTTCAACTATTAAAACACTTATTCTATTTTATCGAATAAAGCATTGCCTCATTCTAGAATAAAAAATAAAGTCAGAGCTGGGGATGTGGCTCAGTGGTAGAGCACTTGCCTCGCATGCACAAAACCCTGGGTTCAAGCCCCAGCACTGCAAAATAAATAAATAAACAAATAAAGCAAATTAAGATCTTCAAACTAAGTTGTAATTGTATCATTTGACATTATTAATATTAGGGTAGCTGGCCCAAATATCCACCAGAGACGCATCTCTGAGTTCAAGCAAAGGTTTATTGACAGAGAAAATCTGCCAGACTCCCCTTCTGCAAGGCACAGCAGCCTGCTGGAAAAAACTTCTTAACTATATTGTCATGTACAGTGGAGTAGTTAAAAAATAACCCATCTGGTCCTGTGATTGTTACTTGGTGTCTCGGTTGTGGTTTGGGTAGTTAGGGACTCTTTGGGGTGGGCCTGGCTGGAAGGTCCTGCCTGAGTGGGCAAGTACTGATTTTCAAAATGGAGTTACTTTGGCCTAAGGACCTAACAATTAAGTGCTGCATTTGAGGGTAAGTTCCCTTAAATCTTTGACCTGCGTTGCTTCCTCCCTCTTCTTTATAGCAATTTTCAGTCAGGAGAATGAGCCTTCTTTTTATTTATTTTTACACTCCTGCATAGCCAAAACCACTCGGCTTTTCAGCTTTGATTCTCATTAGATTATGGATGGGCAAGGAAGAGTTTCTACTTTCACCTTCTCTTCCTTTCTCCCTCTCCCCGCCCCCCTTCTTTCTTTTAATTGTCTTTTTTTTACTTTGTGAAAACATGTAGTATTTACATTCCATTCCCCAACCCTCGGCCACACCTTTGTCTTCCTCTTAGATTTGCAAATGAAGATACTAAAAGCTCTGGGCCCTTCCTTTGGTTTAAATATTTTCTGCTACCCGTTGACTGTTTTGAGTTGATTTTTCTCAACTTTCTCTTGAGATGTTTTCTCAAGAATGAAATGTTAGCCGGGCGTGGTGTCGCACGCCTGTAATCCAAGCGACTCGAGAGGCTGAGTCAGGAGGATTGCGAGTTCAAAGCCAGCCTCGGCAATTTAGCGAGGCCCTAAGCAACTCAGTGAGACCCTGTCTCTAAATAAAATACAAAATAGGGCTGGGGATGTGGCTCAGTGGCTGAGTGTCCCTGAGTTCAATCCCTGGTTCCAAAAAAAAAAAAGAAGGAAATGTTTACCAATGAACAATAAGACCACCAGGATCTGGGTTGATGATTTTGATAGCTGCATAATGGGTCATGGGTCATGGGTCATGGAGGGTGTATAATATTCTTTTTTTTTTTTTTTTTTTGCGGTGCTAGGGATTGAACCCTGGGCCTTGTGCTTGCAAGGCAAACACTGTTATCAACTGAGCTATATCTGTTATAGCCACAGAAAACATACTGGAATGTTAATATTCCCCAGGGAGTTCTCCATTGTGATTGGGAGAGTCAGCCCCACCCCAAATCCCAAATCCCCTCCCTATAGCCCCACCCTGGTCCCTCCCCACACCCTATAAAAGTTAGCAATAAAAGAACTGGCACACAGTTTCCCAGCACCCTGCTTTTAGGAGTAAGGGCAATTGTCGCTGGCCAGCTAAAATAAAGGCTTCTTTTGGCTTTTGTGATTGTCTCGGATGATTTTATTTTTCTTTGGGTACAACAATATCCCCAGCCCAATATTCTATTTTTATGTAGACATTTTCTATTTTTAAAAGGTGAAAAAGTTAAAATTCAAATTTAAAAAGAAGAAATTATGTGTACAATATTCTGAGCTCTTAGATGTTTGGGTGATGCTATTGGTCTTGTTAAATAAAAATTAGAAGAGGCCATTGTTTTGAACTAAGCTCCTGCATAGACCAGGCTGAAGGTCAAAATGGAGGTGTTAGGTAATAGCTAGCAACAAGCAGTGAAATGCATGGTAAGGTCATAAAGTGTTCTTTAAATTACTTCAGAGTCCCTCTTTAAACTCTCTTAAAAAATAAAACGGTGGCAGTTAATTTGTAGAAAACAAACAAAAGCAAGGAATGGGAATAACTCTTGACAGGGTCCAGTGAGGTTGATGTGAAGTTAGGAATTATTGCTGTGGGTAAGTGTCTCCAATTTAAGTGTCTCCAATTGTCTGGGAAGGAAGATTTCTTTAGTAGTGCAGGCCCACTAAGGTAACTTCTGCTGGGCCGGTGACCCCAGTGCCCGCATTAACATGGGATTGGCTTGTCCATGAACCTGTGAATAGGATGGCCACCACAACAGTTCCTAAGAGGAACAACTAAGGTCAGAATCTCCACCGCCCAATGTGAATGGAGGAGTTGAACACTGATTGGCGAAGGTTGCTGAAGAAGGACCCCAGTTTTCAAGTCAACCATAAAACAGTAATAAATTTGGAGACAGCATTGTCTCCTCTGTTGTTCTCTGCTCAGAGATGACCCACTCTCTCTCTTGAGAGTGCTCTCTGCCTGAGCCTCACTTTGCTTTTACTTTACGTTCACCTCACTTTCTCTTTACTTTCACTTATAATAAAGTTCTCTTGAGTGACTTTTGGTATCTGACTTTACATTTTCTTTCATCAGAACACAAGAACTGGGAATTTCAGCTCCCTGCTTTCCTGTGACAGAGTCATTCATGCTGAAGTTCCAAGTCACCAAACTGATACTCAGTTGATTATCTGACCTGCCCAGAAATCAGGTTTAGAGAGACAGCCAAATTACCAAACAGGCCAGTTTCAATTGGCATGATAATCAAAGTCCCTCTGCCTTAATCCTTACACAAAAAGGCAACCTGAAGTAACCTGATGTCAACCAAATATGTTTGTATTGCTCTATATCCCTGTTCAATCCTAGCAAGGAAAGTTAACTTTGAAATGACTACTGTTTTTTGCTTTGTTCCTTTCTTCAAGTTCTCTATAATACGAACCTCCTGTGCTCAGCTCATCAGAGCATTCATATTTTATGAAATAGTGTTACTCTATTCTAGAATAGAAAATAAAACCAATTAAGATCATTAAATTGAGTTGTAGGGCTGGGGATATAGCTCAGTTGGTAGAGTGCTTGACTCACAAGCACAAGACCTTGGGTTCAATCCCCAGCACCGCAAAAAAAAAAAAAAAAAATTGAGTTGTAATTTTGTTCTTGACCATCTAGACCATTTATACTTGATCCCTGACTAGGTTTGAAATCTGTGGCTCAGTTTTGTTCTCCAGCCTTCCAAGTGTTGGAACTCTGCCTTCTGGCACAGAAGTGTTAGAGTAGGTAGAGAAGGCAGGGAAAGGAAGTTCAGGCTGTGTCCCTGGGTAGCACCCAACTGGTCATTACACCGCCCAGGGGCTCCTTTCCTGTGGTCAGACAGCTCCCTGTCAATCTGAAGAAAATAGATACAGTTTCTGCTGGAGGAATTGCCAAATGGTGAAATTGCACTTAATTTAGGTGGGAAATAGCTGTAACCACCCCAAATGAATAATCCATAGGGTGGGAAGATGCCAAGCAGGGCATAAAAGCCCATGAGGAAGAAACAAGAGCCTGCCTCCTCTCTTGGGACAGCCTGCTATACATTCTCTGAAGCATGCTTTTGTTTCACTAAATAAGCCTTTCATACCCATTCTCTCTCTCCCCCCCCTCTTTTTTTTTTTTTTTTTGGTACTGGGGCTTGAACCCAGGGGTACTCCACCACTGAGCCACATCCCCAGCCCTATTTTATATTTTCTTTCGAGACAAGGTCTCACTGAGTTGCTTAGAGCCTCGCTAAACTGCTGAGGCTGGCTTTGAACTCGCAATCCTCCTGCCTCAGCCTCCCAAGTGCTGGGATTACAGGCGTGCGCCACCGCGCCCAGCTCACCTATTCTCCTCATGTCTCTCAACTGAAACCTTTCTTTCAGGAAGGCAAGAACTGGGTAACATCATCTGGTAACATACAGTCCAGCAGTTCCAAGATGTCTGGTGCCCCTTGGAATTTCTAAGTGACATGATCTTTCTGGCTGAGCATCTTTTGTTCATCTTTGAAATACAGTAACTCTTTTAGAGTTGATTTTAGTGACTCGTGTTCGGTTCAGTATTCCCTGGTGTACAGTTTGCCCTTTCACTATTGATTCTAGATTTATTTCAGGCTGTTATTTTTCATTGTAATTTTCTTTTAATACTGAAGGGTTATGGAAAATAATATTGCTATAAGACAGCTCCCCAAGAAAAATGGAGGGACGGTGTGACTTGGAGGGAGGGAAGAGAAAATTAAGCCTCTCCCAGGACATTCTTTCCTGATAACAGTGGGCCCTGGGGGAAAGGGATGGGTACTGAATGTAGGGCCCTAAACCTTGACCATGACAAATTAGTCCTAAATGACAATGGACAAGATTTGAGTACTCATCCCTCAGGATCCAGACTCTTTATCTCCCCAGACAATGAGTTTCAGCATTTTTACAACTACTCTCCCAAATTAAAATTTTAACCTATACAACTAGCCCCTGATGGTCAAAACTGCATGTACACAGCTTGCAATGATTACATCATTGTACACTATAAAACCAAAATCCCCTCTGTAACTGTTGGCCATTTCCCCATCCAGAAAATGGGCCCCAATGTTATACCCGATGAAAATAAGATCATCCAAGTCGATCACATAAAGCCAAAAGAAGCCTTTATTTTTTATTTTTTTAGCTGGCCAGCAACGACCACCCTTATACCTAAAATCAGTGTGCTGGGGGATGGGGGATCAATCATGGGGGTTAGTTCTTTGTTGTCAGCAATTATAGGGAGGGGAAGGGATTAGGGATTAGGATGGGTCTGTAGGGAGGGAGGGGATTAGGGTGGGGATCTCTCTCTCATGATGGCACTGGAGAATCTTTTGGGGGAGTATAGCACCAACAACGCTCAAGTCCATGAAGGAATAAAGGCTTCTCTGAATCCATTGAGGTCCACTTCCCATCCTTTTGCACTTACAAGTACAACCACTGCTTGTATTCACTTCTACATCTATGTTATTTCTTTCTTTCTTTCTTTTTTTTTTTTTGGTGCTGGGGATTGAACCCAGGGCCTTGTGCTTACGAGGCAAGCACTCTACCAACTGAGCTATATCCCCAGCCCCTATGTTATTTCTTTTTACTTATTTTTTGCATATTTGTTTGTTTGTTTGTTTGTGTTTTTGGAACCAGGGATTGAACTCAGGGGCACTTGGCCACTGAGCCACATCCCCAGCCCTATTTTGTATTTTATTTAGAGACAGGGTCTCACTGAGTTGCTTAGGGCCTCACTTAGTTGCTGAGGCTGGCTTTGAACTCGCCATCTTCCTGCCTCAGCCTCCCAAGTGCTGGGATTACAGGCGTGTGCCACCGCGCCTGGCTATTTTTTGCATTTTTTTTTTTTTGAAACCAGGGATTGAACTCAGGGACACTCGGTCACCGAGCTGCATCCCCAGCCCTATTTTGTATTTTTATTAGAGTCAGGGTCTCACTGAGTTGCTTAAGCCCTCGCTAAATTGCTGAGGCTGGCTTTGAACTCGCGATCCTCCTGACTCAGCCTCCCAAGTCACTTGGATTACAGGCGTGCGCCACCATGCCCGGCTATTTTTTGCATATTAACCTAAAATTTTCTTAAAAAGTTGAAATCGTATATAGGTATATATTGTGCTGATGTTGTTTCAGTACTGAGGATTGAAGCCTGGGTGCTCTACCACAGAGCTATATCCCCATCCCTTTTTATTTTTTATTTTAATAGGCTCTTGCTGAATTGCCAGGCTGGCCTCCAATTTGCAATCCTCCTGTCTCAACCTCCAGTCTCAGGCTGGGATTATAGGTGTGAACCAGCATGCCTGGTGTTTTGCTGTTTTGCAGTGCTGGGGATCAAATCCATGCATGTTAGGCAAGTTCTGTACCAGAGCCACAACCCTGAGCCTACTATGATGTTTTGATGTATAAATACGCAGTGGACTGACTACTACAATTGAGCTAACTAATGAAGGGACAGTGGGTTAACAAGGATCCTCATGGCCCATTTCAGGCCAATTATGGCAACTTATTCTCCATTTATGTCCCCACTCCTTATAATTGCCCTCACACTGGCCTTTGCCCCCTGCGAGTTGAGATTTGCACAAAATCAGATTCAAAAATTTCTAATCAGACTATTAATCAGCTTGTATTGATACCGTCGCATATCGGTGACGAGTTCTGCTTGCTCCGGTGTTGAAGTATAACCCCAGAGAAGCACGCCAAGGCAAGCATGTTAAGCAGATTTTATTTAAAAGTAGTAATAGAAACTTCTCCCGAATGGGAGAAGGGGGGCCATGGCTGGCTGATGTTCTGGAATCCCCAAGAAGTGAGCGCACCCTCCATCTTTTATAGGGTTGGGGTCTTCTTTTGTTCTGCCCCTTCCTCTGACCTTTATCTCTCCTTCCTGCCCATATGGCGGTGGTGACACAGCAAAAAGGTGAGGTGGGAATGGCAGGGGGAAGGGCCACATGGAGATTCAGGTGGGACCTGGAGGCCTTAATTAGCAACTCACTGCCTGCAGCTTTTGGGGAGGGGCAGTTGAGCAGGTAACCTTGGTGATCAGAGGGCTCTGGAGGCACTGACCTTCCAGTCTCCCAGGGGCGTCTCCAACTTCCCAGACTCCATTCCTCAATTTGACCAGATTCCCTGATTTCTACCCTAACTGCCTGTTAAATCTGGCTTCAGTATTACAGGACTATCAGGACCTCATAAAGGAAGAATGGGAGCCTGGCTACAAGTGCACTCCCCAGGGGAACTATCCAGTTCCCAACCCTGAATCAGCTCTACGCCCAGCAGGAAGCAGTTACTGAAGATGGATCTTCTTATAAAAACAAAAATGGGGGGAATGAAGGGACAATGGGTTAACAAGGCTGCAGCCATTTACTGCTCCCCTGCCATTTCGCTGCTGCCATTATTCTGCCCCCCACCCCCACTATTTTACAACCTAGATCCTTAGCTGAAACTTCCTAGTCAGCCATTGGTCGGATCATTATTAGCCCCGTGAACTTCCACTGCTTAAGAATAGCTCCTCTCCCTCGCCCTCTCCCTCTCCCTCTCCCTCTCCCTCTCTCTCTCTCTCACCCTTGAGGGCAGACAGTCTGCTCATCTGCTTAGTAAAATCTCTTGTGTGAGTTCCTACATCTGGAGTGGTTTTCTAGGTGCCTTCAATTAACATATCCATCTCTTGACATAAAATTTTTCCATATGATAAAAAGATTTAAGATGTATAGTTTTTAGCTGGGCATGGTGGACCATGCCTGTAATCCCAGTTATTTGTCCAGACTGGGCAACTTAGTGTAGATCCTATCTCAAAATAAAAAATAAAAAGTGGTGAGCCTGCAGCTGAGAGGTAGAGAGACCTGGGTTCAATCCTTAGCACCACAAAAATAAATAAATAGCAGGGCACAGTGACATATGCCTGTAATCTCAACTCAGGAGGCTGAGACAGGAGGATTACAAGTTGAAGGCCAGCCTCAGCATCTAAGCAGGACCCTTGGCAAGTTAGTGAGAACTTGTCTCAAAATAAAAATTAAAAAGGGGGACGTAGCTCAGTGGTAAAGCACCTCTGGGTTAGATAAATAAATAATAAATAAATAGTGACTATTGTTTCATTGTGCATACATACCACATTATGGTTACTTGCTCCTTTGTTGATGGATATTTGGATTGTTTTCAAATCCTGGGAATTGTGACTAATGCTACAATGAACACAGTGCAGATATTCCTTTCAGGTGCTGATTTCATTGCCTGTGGGTATATGCCTACAACAAGGATTGCTGGGTCATATAATAGTTCTAGTTTTAATTTTTCAAGGATTCTCCATACTGTTTTCAGAATGGCAGCACACTCCTCCCAACAGTGTTCAAGGGCTCCCTTTTCTTCATATTGTCATCAAGACTTATTCTCCTTTGATTTTTTTTTTTTTTTTTTTTTGGTGGTGCTGGGGATTGAACCCAGGGCCTTGTGTTTGCAAGGCAGGCACTCTACCAACTGAGCTACATCCCCAGCCCCTCCTCTTTTGATTTTTAAAAATAATGCCCATTATTTTTTTTAATGTCCATTATTTTTAATGGGTGATATTGTTATACTTCCCAGAAAGATTCTCCAGTGCCACCAGGAAAAAGTCAGCCCCACCCTAATCCCCCCTCCCTACAGCCCAACCCTAAACCCTCCCGTGCCCTATAGCCCTGCCCTAATCCCGTCCGGAGCCCTGTAAAAGTTGGCAATGACACAATTAGGGAACCCTGCTTTTAGGAGTAAGGGAGGTCATCGCTGGCCAGCTAAAATAAAGGCTTCTTTTGGCTTTACGTGATCGGCTTGGATGACTTTATTTTCTTTGGGTACAACAATATGAGATGCGATCTCATTGTGGTATTGTGGTTTTGATATGTATTTCTCTGATGATTAGTCTGTTGAGCCTCTTTTCATATATGTACTTAACTTTATTTTTAAATATTCACTCTCTTCCATCGCCTGGCTTTCCTCTTTAGGAATTCCAAGTATGGGTATGTGTTCCTTCCTACTTTGTTTCCATAAGTACCCTTGTCTCCCAAGCACTCTGCATTTCTTTAATATGATTCCTTTTTTCCTTTGATTCTTAAAATTTTTGCTTTTTTTTTTAAACCGGGGATTGAACTCAGGGACACTCAGTCACTGAGCCACATCCCCAGCCCTATTTTGTATTTTATTTAGAGAGAGGGTCTCACTGAGTTACTTAGGGCCTCGCTAAGTTGCTGAGGCTGGCTTTGAACTCAGGATCCTCCTATCTCAGCCTCCCAAGTGCTGGGATTACAGGTGTGCGCCACCGCACCCGGCTTAAAATTTTTGCTTCTTAAGTACCTACTGTGGTATCCATTATCCATTTTTTTTTTGTGCTTCTTATCCGAAAGGTTTTTCTTTTTCTTCCTTGCTTTTGTGCTTTTTTGTGGTACTGGGGATTGAACCTGGGGTGCTCTACTACTGAACCACATTCCCCGCCCTTTTATTTTTTTTAATCAATGCAGGAAATTTTTCTTTTTTAGTTGTTGATTGGACCTTTGTTTATTATTTATACGTGGTGCTTAGAATCGAACCCAGTGCCTCACACATGCTAGGCAAGCACTCTACCACTGAGCCATAACTTCAGCCCGCTTTTTTTATTTTGAGACAGAATCTCACTAATTTTCTGAGGCTGGCTTTGAACTTGCCGTCCCTGCTTCTGCCTCCTACATCTCTGGAATTACAGGTATGCACTGCCATGCCTGGCATGCTTTATCTTTTTTTCTTCTATTTTATTCACGAGTTATATATGCCCTGCTACTCCTGTTGTCTGGCCATCTCATCTCAGAATTCTGGTATTTCTGATTTACAGTTTTCCTTCATAACTATTACTGTTTATAAAGTATCTTCTGCTCTTTTAAAAACTCATGTTGAGAGGCTAGAGTTGTGGCTCAGTGGCAGAGCGCTTGCCTGGCACACATGGGGCACTGGGTTCCATTCTCAGCACCACATAAAAAAATTTAAAAAAGGGAATAAACAAACAAACAAAAAAGGTATCATGTCCATCTACAATAAAAAATATTTTTAAAATTTTTTTAAAAAATAAAAATTCATGGGCTGGAGATATAGCTCAGTTGGTAAAGTGCTTGCCTGGCAAGTACAAGCTCTGGGTTCAATCTCCAGCACCACAATAAATAAATAAATAAACAAATAAATAATTTAAAAAATAAAAATTCATGTTGGAAGGTTGTGTAATCATTTTCATGTGCCTTTTCTTAAGTAAACTTTTCTGTTAGGATTTCCAGTTGTTTTTTTGTTCTGTTTTGTTTTTTGGTACTGGGAATTGAACCCAGGGGCGGGTTACCACTGAGCTACATCCCAAGCCCTTTTAATTTTTTTGCTTGAAGATGGGGTCTCCCTAAGTTGCTTGGGGCTTCACGAAGTTACCTACATTGGCTTCAGACTTATAAGCCTCCGGCCTCAGCCTTTCAAATTGCTGAGATTACAGGCGTGTGCCACTGCCCAGCTCTGGTAGGATTTCTTCATGTGCAAGGTAGTTTTTGGTTTGTTTTCTCATATTTAAAAGCAGTATTGATACCGTCGCATACCGGTGATGAGTTCTGCTTCCTCTGGTGTTGAAGTATCACGCCAGAGAAGCACGCCAAGGCAAGCATATTAAGCAGGCTTTATTTAAAAGCAGTAATACAAACTTCTCCCAAGTGGGAGAAGGGGGGCCAAGGCTGATGTTCTGGATTCCCTGAGAGGTGAGCGCACCCTCCCTCTTTTATCGGTTAGGGTCTTCTTTTGTTCTGCCCCTCCCTCTGACCCTTATCTCTCCTTCCTGCCCATATGGTGGTGGTGACACAGCAAAAAGGTGAGGTGGGAATGGCAGGGGGAAGGGCCACATGGAGGTTCAGGTAGGGGACCAGGGGGCATTAATTAGCAACTCCCTGCCTGCAGCTTTTGGGGAGGGACAGTTAAGCAGGTAACCTTGCTGATCAAAGCGCTCTGGAGGCACTGACATTCCAGTCTCCCAGGGGCGTCTCCAACTTCCCAGACTTCATTCCTCAATTTGACCAGATTCCCTGATTTCTACACTAACTGCCTGTCAATTCTGGCTTCAGTATGTTTTGAGCCGGAAGGGATGGTGGAACCTGTAGTCCCAGCTACCCTGGAGGCTGAGTCAGAAAATCACGATTCCAGGAGTTTGAGGCCAATCCTGCAACATTAAGAGACCCCCATCTCAAAGTAATCAATATATAAAAAGAAAGCATGGCTGGGTGCAGTGGTGCACGCTTGTAATCCCAGCCACTGGGGAAGCTGAGGCAGAAGGATCCCAAGTTCAAAACCAGCGTCAGCAGTGAGGACCTAAGGCAACTCAGTGAGACCCTGTCTCTAAATAAAATGAAAAAAAGTGCTGGGGATGTGACTCAATGGTTCAAGCATCACTGGGTTCAATCCCTGGTGCAAAAAAACAAAAACAAAAAACAAAAAAACGCCACCAACAACAACCAAAAAGACCCATAAAGTGTAAAGCGCAAAAGGACAGGATGCAGACTTCTACGGATTCAGTCATGGACTGGGGCCCCGTCAGGGCACATTTTCCGGATGCGAAAATGGCCGTCAGTTACAGAGAAGATTTTGGTTTTATAGGGTATAATGAGGATGAAGTAATCATTGGAAGCCCTGTCCTTGCAGTTTTGACCATGGGGGGCTAGCCTTGCAGGTTAAAACTTTAATTTAGAAGGGTAGTTGTAAAAATGCTGAAACTCGTTGTCTGGGGCGATGAGAATCTGGACCCTGAGGGATGACTACTCAAATCTTGCCCGTTATTTGCTGTGCCTCCATTTAGAACTAATTTGCCATGGGGGATTTAGGGCCCAGCATTCAGTATCCGCCCCTTTCCCCCAGGGCCCATTGTTATCCAAAAGGATCTGCTGGGAGGTTAATCCTTGGCTACTGTCCCCTCCCTCTGCATCCCCAGCTGCTCTTCTCTCCATTTTCCTTCTGGGTGCTATCTTGCAGGAATATTATTTTCCATAACCCTTCAGAAAGTACATTTTATTGAAGTGTGAAAGTTCATATCTAGTGTGCTCTCCTTTTTGCAAGGAAGAAAGAGGATGTAAGAAAATATACAAGTCTGATTAATTCAGAAACTAAAAAGATTGGTGACCTCTCTTCCTGTTATAGTTTAAGATTTCATACAGTACATCTTTTTTTTTAATTTTAAAAATTTTATTCATTTATTTATATGTGGTGCTGAGAATTGAACCCAGTGCCTCATACATGCTAGCAAGCGCTCTACCACTGAGCTACAACTCCAGCCCCATACAGTACATCTTGTGGTCAAATGATGTGTTTCAGTTCTGAAGGGCAGTTGATGACTTCCCGATCTTTTCACTATTGCACCCTAGTGATATTTACCCAAGCAGCAACGCAGCACTCTTCAATCTGGCCTTAATAATCCAACCCCGAGTTTTGTAGCCCACTCCACATTTTGCTTCCCAATAACCAAATATTTGTGTGTGTTCGCGGGCTGTTTAACTTCTGGTATATTTGGCTCAGACTTTCCATGAAGAAAGGGGGCACATCTGTGGCCCCTGGGTTAAACGTTACTGGATGGGGTTTCATAGAAGGCACAGAGATTTTTTGTCTTTTTTTGTGAAAGGTTCAGTGACAGTTGATGAAGACTAAACAGGGACAGATATTGAAGGGACAATTCTTCAAAATAATCAGAGGAAGAATTTTTCTTCTCCACCCACTCCTTTCTCTATCTGAAGGTCCCAAATTCTTAAGCATTAGTGGATTTTCAGATAAGCAGGAAATAGAGAAGACAATGGAAGGGAGAGATTTCCTTTACACATATGCAAGGTCTCCGGACGCCCAGTTTCTGAACTTCTTAACACTACCTCAGCATAGACTTAACCACCTGGGACCTCACATTGACAAGGACTGTTGATTCACCTCAATATCTTCCTTTATCCAGGATTAGGGGCTGTCAAAAACATGACATCAGCAAGTCCCTGCTGTCTGTCTTGTTTCACTTAATTCTCTTTGTTTGCAGTCATCCTGAGCATGTTATTTAGTTGTAAGTGCATACCAAAGCAAGGATGCCTTCCCTTTAATCCTTTAACAAGAACACATACTTTAGGAAGCCAAAGGCTTTACAGCAAGTTTTGAAAAAAGCCTCCGTTTCCTCTTAGATAGAATTGAATAGGTACCCTGAGTATTTGATTTGTGGTTTATCATTATGTTTGCTATTTAGGTGCTCTCTTGCTGAGTTCTAAATTAGTATGTTTATTTCATTCCAAGTGGCATTTTACCCACTGTGCTTACATTTATTTATTTAATTTTTTTAATTTTTATTTTTTGGAGCCAGGGATTGAACTCAGGGACACTCGGCCACTGAGCCACATCCCCAGCCCTATTTTGTATTTTATTTAGAGACAGGGTCTCACTGAGTTGCTTAGGGCCTCGCTAAATTGCTGAGGCTGGCTTTGAACTTGCGATCCTCCTGACTCAGCCTCCCAAGTCACTTGGATTACAGGCGTGCGCCACCGCACCCGGCCTGTGCTTACATTTAGAATAATCTTTTTCATCATAAATTCTGTCATAAAATGGGAAAACTGAAGAGAGAGAGAGAGAGAGAGAGAGAGAGAAAGAGAGAGAGAGAGAGAGAGAGAGATTGGTGACCTACAAGGGGCAGGTGGAAAAAAGGGGCAAATGGGAACAGGGTACCAGAGATAAGAAGTGACACTTCTCTGAGTATATCGTTTTGTTTTTTTTTTCTTTTTTTCTTTCTTTTTTTTCTTTTTTTCCAGTTCTGACTTACAGAACCATAGTAATGCTCACATACCCCTAAAGTAAACAGAACCAACTAGAATGTGGAATGGGGGATCCCTAAATAGAGTAGAAATACTAATACGAATCAAAATAGTATTTAGAAATACTAAATACAAATCAACCTAACTCTATTACAAATGAAGAGATGGGGAAGAAAAGAAAATGCAAGTAACCTTGGAAAACAGCATATTGGCTGTATTCTGTAGGGCTAAAGGCAAAAAGAACTATGCATGAATTTTGTAATGTAGTCAGAAAAATAGATATTTTTTACAGGACAGAGGGCAAGCAATTCTGGAACAACTTGCAGATATTTCCTGTGTTTGTTGAGAGTACCTAGACCTGACACCTAGGAACAATGAATATGTTTAGCACTCTGATACTGGTGGGCAAGTACTATTTTCCAATAAAAGGGACCAGGACTCCAAGAAGAAGTGTTTTTGTTTTGTTTTCTGCTGGGGATTGAACCCCGGGCCTCCTGCATATTAAGCATGTTCAGAGAGAATTAGTTGATTGTAGGGTCCAGGGCAGGGGAAATACAAGAAGACCTGTAACATCTGGTAGTGCCATTAAGGCAGGAAACAGAAAAACAAACAAACATATGATATTTATTTATTATTATATATTCATTTATTTATTTATTTGGAACTGGGGATTGAACTCAGGACACTCGGCCACTGAGCCACATTCCTAGCCCTATTTTGTATTTTATTTAGAGACAGGGTCTCACTGAGTTGCTTAGCACCTTGCCCTTGTTGAGGCTGGCTTTGAACTCGAGATCCTCCTGCCTCAGCCTCCTGAGCTACTGGTAGCTCAGGTATGCACCACTGCACCTGGCCTATGATGATTATTATTATTATTATTTTTTTTTTTTTGGGGGCTGGGGATTGGACCCAGGGCCTTGTGTTTCCGAGTCAGGCACTCTACCAACTGAGCCATATCCCCAGCCCCTGGCCTATGATTATTTTTAAAAGCTTTTTTTTAGAGTTGGGGATTGAACCCAGGGCCTTGCACATACTAGGTAAGCTACATTCTCAGTCAAAGAAATAATTTTTGAAAGATGGATGCTTGTTGAAAGAACATGAGCAAAACTTTAGAACCAGAGTTGGAATACTTTGGGCAACAAAATAAATAATGAAAGCACTTGTTTTAGTCAGCTTTCCATCATTATAACAAATACTTGAGATAACTAACTTATAAGGAGAAAAAGTTTACTTTGGCTCACAGTTTTGGAGGTTGCAGTCCCTGATTGCTTTCAGGCCTCTGGTGGGAATTCTGAATGGCTATGGCAGGGAGCACATGGCAGATCAAAACCACTCACCCAGCCGGGCGCGGTGGCACACGCCTGTAATCCAAGTGACTTGGGAGGCTGAGTCAGGAGGATCGCGAGTTCAAAGCCAGCCTCAGCAACTTAGCGAGGCCCTAAGCAACTCAGTGAGACCCTGTCTCTAAATAAAATACAAAATAGGGCTGGGGATGTGGCTCAGTGGCCGAGTGTCCCTGAGTTCAATCCCTGGTTCCAAAAAAAAAAAAACAAACAAAACCACTCACCCAAGGCCAGGAAGCAAAAGTGAGAAAGAGAAAGGGGCCAGTATCCCACAATCCCCTTTAAGGCCATGCCTCCAATGACCTGAAGACCTCTTATAAGGCCCAATCTCTTAAGAGTTCCACTACCGGGGATGTAGCTCAGTTGGTAGAGTGCCTGCGTCATAAGCACAAGGCCCTGGGTTCAATCCCCAGCACTGCAAAAAAAAAAAAAAAAAAAAAAAAAAAAAAAGTTCCACTACCTCCCATAGTGCTACCCTGGGGACAAAGGCCATATGGCCTTTGGGGGACATTCATCCAAACCACAGCAGTACTGGATTATAATCCACAAAATGCAATAAATATTCATGAGTCCATACTAATATAAATCAGTAAGGCCTTAAATAAGGTGGAGAAGGAGAAGCTCTTATAGCACAATTCCGACTTGTTAACAATAGAAAGGAAGAGGGCAATAGTGAACCACCAGTAGACAAATAACAGAAATAATTATGGCAAATTAAGATTCACTGATGGTTTCTAAAATTAGTATACAAAATTTGAAGTGCAGCAAATGGATTTTAAGGAGAGTGTCAAGACTGTTCAATGGAGAAGACAATCTTTAGCAAATAGCAATGAGAAAACTGAAAGTCCACATATAAAACAATAAAGTTGGATTCTGACCACACACTATTACAAACATTAACTCAAAAGGTATACAAGACTAAGTATAAGAGTTAGGAGGAGCCGGGCGTGGTGGCGCACGCCTGTAATCCAAGCGACTTGGGAGGCTGAGGCAGGAGGATCGCGAGTTCAAAGCCAACCTCAGCAATTTAGCAAGGCCCTAAGCAACTCAGTGAGACCCTGTCTCTAAATAAAATACAAAATAGGGCTGGGGATGTGGCTCAGTGGTAGAGTGTTTGTCAAGCATTGAAAACAAAATAAAATGAAACAAAAACAACACCTAGGACTATAAACCTCTTATAAGAAAACATAGGGGAAAAGCTTCATGATGCTAGATTTGACGATCATTTCTTGGATATGACACCAGTGGCACAGGAAACAGAAGTAAAAATAGATAAACTGGACTGCATCAAATTTCAAAAATGTGCATCAGAGAACACAATCAACAAAGTGAAAACACAACCAACACAAGAGGAGAAAATATTTGCAAATTATGTATTTGATAAGAGGTTAATATCCATAATACATAAAGAGGGCCTGCAATTCCATAATAAAGTAACCTGATTAAAAACAAATAAAGTAGCGGGTGGTGCACACCTGTAATCCCAGTGACTCAGTAGGCTAAGACAGGAGGATTACAAGTTTGAGACCAGCCTCAGCACCTTAGTGAAGCTCTAAGCAACTCAGCAAAACCCTATATACAAAGAAAAATGAAAAGGGCTATGGTTGTGGATCAGTAGTTAAGTATACCAGAGTTAAATCCCCGGTACCAAAACAATAGCACCATGAACACCACCAACCAACAAATAAGTAAAGTGATACACAAATAGACAAATAACTGACACATATGTAAAAAAAGTTCAACATCATTAATCATTAGGAAAATGCAAATCAAAACTACAATGAAATAAGTTCCAACTACTCAGAAGGCTGAGGTAGGAAGACTAACTGGGCCTAGGGGTTTGAGGTCAACCTGGGCAACATAGTGAGACCCATCTCTAAAAAAATAAAAATAAAAATAAAATAACAACGACAACAATAACAAAACAAATAGACAAAAATTACAATCAGATATCTCTTCATATCCATTAGAATGGCTGCTACTAAAAAAAAAAATCTATGACAATAACAAGTGTTGGCAAGATACACAAATTGGAACCCTTGTTGGTGGGAATGTAAGGGGGTGTAGCTGTTGTGGAAATAAAATGGCAGTTTCTGAAAAAAATTTTAATAGATTTACCAAAAGATCCAGCAATATCACTTCTGATTATATATCTAAAAAATTGAAAGTACGGTCTAAAAGATATGTTTGCACACCTGTAATTCTATTATTCACACTAGCCAAAATATTGGAAGCAACCTACCTGTCCATCAACAGATGAATGAGTAAACAAAATGTGATATATCCATACAATGAAATATAGAACAGGCTTAAAAAGAAAGGAAAAAATTGGAGATACTGGGGATTGTTTTTTTTGTTTTGTTTTGTTTTGTGGAACCAGGGATTGAACTCAGGGACACTTGGCCACTGAGCCACATCCCCAGCCCTATTTTGTATTTTATTTAGAAACAGGGTCTCACTGAGTTGCTTAGGGCCTCGCTAAGTTGCTGAGGCTGACTTTGAACTCGCGATCCTCCTACCTCAGCCTCCCAAATCGCTTGGATTACAGGCGTGCGCCACCATGCCCAGCAATCCTGGGGATTGAACCCAGGGGTGCTCTAACACTGAGCCACATCCCCAACACTTAATTTTTTTTTTTTTTTTTTTTTTTTTAATTTTGAGACAGAATCTTACTAAGCTACCCAGGCTGGCCTCAAACTTGTGATCCTCCTGTCTCAGCATCCCAAGTTGCTGCGGTTATAAGTGTGGGTCACTACCTCTGGCTAAAAAGAAAGAAAATTTGGACACATGCTATAACATGGAGAAACCTAAGGTAATATGCTAAGTGAAATAAGTCAGGTTAAAAAAAATGAATGCTAAATGATTTCTCTTATAAGCAGTATTTAGAGTAAGTAAATTAATAGAAGTAGAAAATGGAGTGACAGTTGTCTTAGACTTTGGCAAAAGGAAAATGGGAAATTTAGTGGGTATTGAGTTTCAGTTTTGTGATATGAAAAATTTCTGGAGATTGGTTGCACAACAATGTGGATATATCCAACTGTACAATTAATGATGGTTAAGTTGGAAGCCAGGCATTGTGGTACACACCTGTAATCCCAGACTCATGAGGCTGAGGCAGGAGGATTGCAAGTTGGAGGCCAGTCTCAGCAAGTTAAGGAGGCCCTAAGTAATTTACCAAAACCCTGTCTCAAAAATAAAAAGGGCCAGGCGTGGTGGCACATGCCTGTAATCCCAGCACTTGGGAGGCTGAGGCAGGAGGATCGAGAGTTCACAGCCAGCCTCAGCAACATAGCGAGGCCCTAAGCAACTCAGTGAGACAAAAAAAAAAAAAAAAAAAAAAAAAAGGGCTGAGAATTTGGCTCAGTGGAAAAGTGCCCCTGAGTTCAATTCCTGGAACCCCCCTAAAATGGTTAAGATGGTAATGTTTATAATGTGCATTGTACAATTAAAAATAGAAAAAAATTTTAAAAGTTTGAGGAGAAACAGAACTTGTATAGTCCCAAAATACTTCTCAAGATGTTTATTAGCTACAAGGAGGAAAGAAATAACATTACAATGAAGATATGCTGCAGAAACCACTTTAACCAAATGATCCAGTTCAACATTGGCAGTAATAAGCCATATCAACATGAACTCTGTGATATGACACACTGGGAAGGATACAGCATCATTTCTGAGGTATTCTTGCCAAACATGCTTAATCTTGGTCCAATTATAAGAAAACATCAGCTGATATGGTGGTGTATGCCTATAATCCCTGCAACTTGGGAGGCAAAGGCAGGAGGAACCCAAGTTCGAGGCCAGCCTCAGCAACTTAGCAAGTCCCTGACTCAAAATAAAAAATAAAAAGGGCTGGAGATGTGGCTCAGTGGTAAAGTGCCCTAGGTTCAATCCCCAATACCACAAACAAACAACAATAACAAAATGATGTCTGCTTTCCCAGACACCAGTGGGGGAGTCCTTTGAAGGGGTAGAGCAGGGGAGTGCCTTCCCTTCACAGGGATGTTGGATTCAAGACTCCTCTGCCTCTTGGAAACAATATGAGTTTCAGGAAGATTCTAGCACCATCCTTCTGTCCCCAGTTGCAACCTCCAGGGACTAAGCCCTTGTCTCCCTGGTCTCCCTTTCTCTCTGCCAGCCCCCACCTCTGGTCTTCCTTGGGCACCATCTTCTCCATCATTCTTCACTTCCTCAGACCTTAGTTCTGTTCTTGGGAGTTTTCAGAGGGTCCTCTCCTCCTTGGAGGATGTTGCTGGCAACAGCGAAGATCCTCCCTCTGGTCCTTCCCCATCCCTGTTCTTCCACACTTCTCTGGCTTCCTGCACAGGCGCTGCTGGTCTCACCTGCCTCTGGGGTTTGCAAGCTTCCCCTCTCCTAGTTCTCTAAAGTTAAGTGTGATGGATGTGTGGATGCTGGCCTTTCTTTGTCTTCTTCTTGTGCTTCTTGTTGTTCCCTATGGTTTTCAGGTGAGATGGGACCATTTAGAAGTAAGCCTCTGCCGTGTTCCTACCTGACCTGGAAGTCTGGCAGGCTGAGCTGGTCTTGTTTGCCCCTCCACACCCACTCTCCACCCTGCTCCTCCCTGCCTGGCTCGCACACTGTGACCCTGACTGGGATCAGCCAAGGGGCAACATTGTAGGAAACTAGAAAGAGGGAGAAGTAATGATTCCCCCAGGTACCTCCTTGTTGGGCATGGTGGTTTGGCAGTGGCCATGTTCCTCTTATAATGGTCTTGGTTCCTGTCTGCTGACCTTTTTCTATCAGCCATGGATCTTGCTGGAGACTGAGAATGTCTCTCCTGCCCTTCTAGGCCCACGAGATAAAACTGCCTCTATTGCTGCCCACTGGGTGGTTCACCATTCCTCATTGGTCCTTAAGCCTGTCCCTACCTCAAGTGCTCTTTTAATGGGCCCTCTGATTTCCACCAGGAGCCTGCTTGATATTCATGGATGTATGAAGGTTGCTATGCTGGGCAAGTCTTCCCTTGAAAAGCCTTCTTGAGCTCCCTGCCACCCCTGTGGCAGGTAGGGGTCAGTGTGTGCAGGATCTGTGGGCATTGCATATACTATGAGCTCAAATTCATGAAGCAGAGATAGGAGAAAGCCTAGGCAGAATGGACCATCACAAAACTTTTGACACTTGTGACAGCTGTAGCCCAAATCACACAAGAAAATGCCATGCTTAGCGGGGCGTAGTGTTGCACGTCTGTAATCCCAGGGACTTAGGTGGCCAAAGCAGGAGGATTGAAAGTTCAAAGCCAGCCTCAGCAATTTAGCAAGGCCCTGAGCAATTCAGCAAGCCCCTATCTCAACGTAAAAAATAGAAGGGGTTGGGGATGTGGCTTAGTAGTTAAGCATCCCTAGGTTCATCCCTGGTTCCAAAGAAAAAAAGAAAAAAGAAAGAAAATGTCATGCTTCAGACATTTGAGGCAGTCTCAAATATTTGAATACTTAAAATAAACATTAAAAAAAGAGAATTGCTAATTTTTAAGTTGGCAAATTGCTGTTAGAAAAATTGACTCTTTGACTTGATGATTCAGCCTGCAGGTCCTTTGCCAGACTGTTATTGGACAAATTCCCGTTGGAGAATGAGTCTACTCCTGTCAAAGCCAGATTCTCCCTGTCCAAGGGGAGATAGGCTTGACCTTCTGACTCAGGATATGCTGGCATGGGTTCCTGTGCTCAAGGCCTTTTTGATGGGGCCCTCTTCCAAGATGAGGCGGTGGAGGGTGGGCCTCATCTGTCATCTTCAACTTCATCCTTCATTGTTCTGTGCAGGAGTTGCTTGAGCCCAGCTTCTCAGACCAGAATCCATTCCTGGTTAAGAGGGTGTTTGGCAAGGGATCCAGCCTCTGGGGTGGAAGGTAGAGGGCCCGCTGGGCAATTTGGGCTGGGCTGGGAGGATGGGGGCTGGTCACAGCTGAAGCTGGGAAACCAAGTGGAACTAGACCGGGGCCAGAGCAGAAGGGTCTGGAGCCCACGTCCGGCCCTGGACGTCCGGTCTCTTGCCTTTTCTCCATCAGGCATTTGGAACCTGTATCTCTGCAGAGGGCCATACAGCGTGCTCACTGGAGTCACAGTGCTCCCCTGGAAAGACAGGGTCTCCTGGGCAGGAGCAATGTGGAGGGGCAGCAGTACCTGACAGGGAGGGGAAAGGGCAGCTCTCCAAAGAGGCTTCCATGGCAGGGCTCCAGGGAGACCACTGTGGACAGAGCCCTGCTGAGGGGCTGAGCTCTGATGAGGGTCTGTCAGGGTCGGTGAGCTCCTGAGAGGGGAACTCTGCCCAGCACACTGGGCGGGGGCTCTTGGGGTGGGGTCTGGAGGCTGGTGGGCAGCACTTCTCAGGGGCAGGGGTAGAGAGGACCACTGTGGAGGGGAGAGTCACACACAACCTCAAAGGAAGGAGAAAAGGGGCTTTGATGGGTCCAGGGAGCATCCTCGTGTGTCCCTGTGCCCCATCAGCTTTCCCTGCTCCCTGACCCCCAGGACTCTGGAACTGGACTGTGACAAGGGGGGGCCAGTGTCATCTGGACCTGTTTAAGCTCCTCAGTCCCCACCTCTGATTCTTCCCGGGGTCACAGGGTCATAGATATCTACTTGGATGACTTGAAGGGTAGAATTATTGTACTCCTTTTCTTAAAGAGGCCTCTTCTAAAGTGGTTAAGCCTCGATCCATCTCTGCCCAAGGGAGGTGGCAGTGATACGTGTGGGGCTGTGGCCTCCTGATCCCGAGGTCCTGCTGCCCACAGCATACTCTGCCTACCCCGGGGAGGCTGGCCTTAGCTCTGAGCTCTGCCAGCATCTCACAGAGCTGGCAGAGGGCCTCAGCTCTGTAGGGCACAGGCTGCGAAGGCTCACAGTCTGGTAAACACTAATTAGGCCCCACCACACCCAGGGCTCTGAGGGATAAGGGAGCCGGTATGGGGGAGACTCCTGCCCTAGGCCTAGACCATAGGAACAAGAATGCGGAAGATCTCACCTCAACTCCTGGCCAGTGGGGGTCACATCCCTCAGCCCTCTGTCTCCACAGAGACTTATACCCCAGCCACTCCTTAGCCCACCCCACTGGTTGGTCAGGGCTCAATGCCCAGGGGTGCTTCCCGAGCACATGGGTGATGAGAGGGAGGAAACAGGTGTTTATCTGGAGCTTGTATACCTTGTCCCACTGACTGTCAGTGACACACAGCCAGGAAGGCATTGTAGTCCCCATTTTATAGATGAGGAAACTGAGGCTTACATTGGGCTAGTGACTAAGGGAAGCAGCATGTAGCACGTGGCTTGAGGCAGCTCCGTCTGTCCTGAGTAACCAGGGAGGAAGTCTGGGCCTGTTCCATGTGTGATGTGCAAGGGGCCAGCAGAACTGCTTTCTGGGGAATTCTAGCTAGGGCCAGAAGACCTCCTCTGTCTACTCCAGGATCTGCAAGGAGGCCCTGCTGACCTCACAGAGCCTCCCCTAGAGACTGAGCCCCAAAGTACAGAGAGGCCAGGGTTCTTCCACAGGCCCAGCACTGGGCCACTCAGGAGCACGAGTGAATGATGGTCAACAGACTGTAGAGTCAGGGTGACCACACAACCCATGGCTGTGACCTCCTCTCTGTTTTACAGAGCCAAGGTCCTTGGGAATGGGAAAGGCAGTGGCACCCTCTACTTTTGTGTGCCTAACCTCAGGGAATGCCTGAGTCCCCAGACCCCCTGAACCTCTAAAAGTCTGACTAGGCCACATTGGGAACCTTGATCAGCAGACTGGGAATCCTGGGTATTTTACCAGCTACATACCTGCGTCCAACCTTAGGGAACTCAGACCCCAGGGCTGGCAGGACTGTTGTCTGACTGCTTGTCATCCCCTACAGCACTCAGGCCCCCTGCCTCAGGTGACTTCTCCCACCCAGCCTCAGCCCTGTTCCCTGTCCTGCTTCACAGGGTTCCTAGGATCTGGGCAAGGGTGTGGTGTGGTGTCTCACTGCAAGAGGGACAGTGCACATACTGATATGCCCCACCCAGCCTCTTCCTCCTGCTGCCACCTTCAGTGACTCATCTGCCCAGCTTCCTACAGGTCAGGTGAGGGTTGGTGCTTAGCAAGGCATCAGAGTCTCCTATAAAAACACGCTGGTCCAGTCCCCAGCATCCTGCCTGTCACTGCCTGCTATTGCAAGATGCTGGGAGGACTTGGGAAGCTGGCAGCCGAGGGCCTGGCCCATCGCACTGAGAAGGCCACCGAGGGAGCCGGTAAGGACCCAGGGCTTCTTTCCACCTGTGTGGGGTCAGGGCAGATTTGACTTGGCCTGTCCCAAGCTGATCCCAGGAGGCAGGCAAGGCCTTGAGGCACATTGAGGCCCCATTGGGAACCCTGGCCCATCAGTCTCACCAGGAGAGACAGAGCTATGGGGTGCAGAAGCTGGGGAGGGCATTTTAGGATGGATCCATGAGAGCTCACTGCCCCAAGCAGCCTTCTCTACCTGTGGGGCTAATCCAGGGCCTGTGGTAGGAGGGAGGCCAGCCAAGATGAGGCTCCTGGGGACAGGCAAGGAACACAGGTGTTGGTAAGCAAGCTGGCAGTTTGGATCCTTTCCTCTGAAAACCTGGGGAGCCCTCTGTGTCAAAACTGCCTGTTCTCACAGTCTGTGCTGAAAAAGGAAGGCAGATTATTTTAATTTTCATCATAACTTTAAAACTTCAAAGATTCCTGTGTTAGGAAACGAATGAGTCTGATTCTGTTCAAAGTCCATGAGGACAGTTTCCCATTTCTTTCAAGAACTCAGGAGCTAGTTTTATGTGCAAAGGTCAGCAGCTACTTGGGGAGGCTCATCCAGGTCCCACCTCTGGGACATTGTGGTGAAAAGCTTGTGCCTTGGCCTGCTATTCTCTCTGTCAACAGCTGCGGATCTGTCTGCATTTCATTTTTACCTTCACAACTGGTGTGGACCACCCACTTTAGCCTTTCACTCCTCTTGGGAGTTGGGTATGATTTCCATTTGACAGATGATGAGGGGATCTGGCAGTGGAAGTTGGAGTTAGAACTAGAACCAGTTCTGACTCCAAAATCTTTTGGTTCTAGCTTGCTACTGCCCAAACTGTAAAGAGCCTCCAAGGTAAACAGAGAATCCCTCTTCCTCGGGGAACTGCTTTGAGGGACTTGGTTACTTACCCTGGAGGAGGCTTAGGGGTTGTACCAAGGCAGGACAGCCAGATCATCCTGAGAGGTGTGGTGCCCTGGGAAACACGCCCAGCCTTGGCTCCTGGTCCCCAGCTGGCTTGATCCTCAGCATTTCAAGCCCTGCCAGACTGAGGAGCATGGAGGGCCCTGTTGGGCTTACTCAGCTCACTTTCAACAGCCAGGCCCTTCTGTGCCACCCTGTGTTGGCTGGAGGTGGCATCCTGGAGCTCCACCCTGGATGTCCAGAGGTGCTGGGAGGGGAAGCAGGCTTGCATTGTGCCCTCACTCTGAATTTGTCTCCTTTTTTCAGTGCATGCTGTGGAGGATGTGGTGAAGGACGTGGTGGAACATGCCAACGAGACTGCAGAGAAAGGTACTGAGGACTGAAGTTGGGTTGGGGGGCAGAGGGAAAGAAGGGAAGTAGAGAAGGAAGGAAAGAGAAAAGGAAGGAGAAAAGGTGGGAAGGAGAGAAGGACAGAAGTAAGGGCTGGGGAGTGCTCAGTGGTAGAGTGCTTGCCTAGCATGCAGGAAGTCTGGGGTTCAATTTTCAGCACTCAGAATTAAAAAAAAAAGAGCAACAGAACAAGCTGGATGTGGTGGCACACGCCTGTAATCCCAGCTGCTCAGGAGGCTGAGGTGGGAGGCTGAGGCAGGGGGATCGTGGGTTCAAAGCCAGCCTCAGCATGGGCAAGGCGCTAAGCAACTCAGTGAAACCCTGTCTCTAAATAAAATATAAAATAAGACTGGGGATGTGGCTCAGTGGCCAAGTGCCCCTGAGTTCAATCCCGGGTCCCTCCAACCCCCGAAAAAAAGAACAAGTTGGGCATATACTGGCATATGTCTATAATCCAGCTACTGAGGAGGTTGAAGCAAGAAGACTGTAAATTCAAGGGCAGCGTAGGCAATTTAGGGAGATCCTGTCTCAAAATAAAAAGTAAAAAGGTTTGAGGATGTAGCTCAGTGATAGAGCACTCCTGGGTTCAATTCCCAGGACTGCAAGAAAAACAAAAACAAAACAAAAAAACAGAAGTTGGGAGGCATGCAGGAAGGGAGGAAGAAAGGGAAGCTAGGTGGGGTCAAACCCTCTTTGCCCAACCAGGTCAACCCTGCCCCCGCGTTGCACCCTTTCCATCGGTATACAATTATCTGTGCATGCTATTATCAGTTCAGACTAAACCTTGTGTTAGGGTTCCATCCAGGGAGTCCTCTCTGTGGAATGTTAACACAAGATCACAAAAGACTATGTGGAAGCACACTGGGACAAAACATTTAAAATATTAATTTATAAGCCAGGTGTGGTGGTGCTTACCTATATTCTCAGCTACTTGGGAAGCTGAGGCAGGAGGATTGCAAATTCAAGGCCAGTCTGGGAAACTTAGTGAGACGGTCTCAAAATGAAATAAAAAGGGCTGGGGGTGTAGTTCAGAGGTAGAGCATGTGCCTAGTATGCATTAAGCCCTGGGTACAATCCACAGTACCATATACACACAGAAGTCACAGATTGAGGGAAAATACTTATAATAGAAATGATAATCTGATATAACAACCCAATATAAAAAAGGCCAAAAGATATAAACAGGAAGTTTTCAGAAAAGTGAAGGTATAAATAGCCAGCATACTCATGAGCAGATGCTCAGCTCATTCATAACTGAAGAAAGGCAAGTTGTTGGGGAAATAAAACCAAATTTGCTTTGCGGTACTGAGGACTGAATCCAGGGCTTTGTGCATGCTGGGGAAGCATCTACCCTGAGCTACACTCCCAGCCCCAGCAGAACCAGGTTTGAACGTACTCTGCCAGGAGCCCTCTGCCTCCATTCTCTGGGGTCCGTCCAGGGTTGCTCCTGTTAGGCTGCCACAACCACCTGCCTCTCAAGGTGACATGCAGAGCACAACGAGGGGTTCACCCTCACTTTTTCTCTTTTTTTCTTTCTGCTAGCCATTGCCGAAGCCTTGAAGAAAGCCCAAGAGTCAGGAGAAAAAGTGGTGAAGGAAGTCACTGAGAAGGTGACCAACACAGTCACAGATGCCGTCACCAAAGCAGCGGAGGGCCTGGTCAATCTGGGAGAGTGAGCCTGCTGGCCATCACAGAAGACCCTCTCTGAATGTCAATAAACAGTCGTGAAGTGTATACACTGAGCCCTTGACTTATTCCTATTTCTATGGAAACACTTGGCAAAGACATTTGTTTTGGTGCTGGGATCTGAACCAGGGCCTCACACATGCTAAGCATGCACTCTCTAGCACTGAAGTACACCTCCAGTCCCCGGCAAGGTGTTTTTTAAGCTCAGTTTTACCTCGACTGGAGAACGTACCAGAATGGTGGGCACCTGCCAGTGGGTCAGATAGTTTTCTATGATGAGTCAGATGATGAATCAGGTGCTTCTGTGATTTCTCATGTCAGTAGGCAGCTTCCTTGTCCCTCACCCAGGTACTGGGGATTGAACCCACTGGTGCTTTACCATTGAGTTACATACCCAACCCTTTAAATCTTTTATTTTGAAAAAGAGTCTAAGTTGGAGCCGGGCGCGGTGGCGCACACCTGTAATCCAAGCGACTTGGGAGGCTGAGTCAGGAGGATCTCGAGTTCAAAGCCAGCCTCAGCAACTTAGCAAGGCCCTTAGCAACTCAGTGAGACCCTGTCTCTAAATAAAATACAAAATAGGGCTGGGGATGTGGCTCAGTGGTGGAGTGCCCCTGAGTTCAATCCCTGGTTCAAAAAAAAAAAAAAGAGTCTAAGTTGCCAGGTGGCCTTGAACTTGTGATCCTCCTCTTGTCAGTAGCCTCACGAGTAGCTAGAATTACAGGCATGTGCCACCACCACCATGCCCGAGCAGCAAGCTATGCTAGTCTGCTTCTCTCTCCCTCCTTTCTTCTTGTTGCACCCACCTCGCTCATGATAAACCTGTGTTCTACGGCTGAGCTATACTTTCAGCCTCTGCTCTGTGAAAAGACTGTTTCCCCAGAAACTGGTTTTCAGATAACTCGATGCTTCAAGGACATCTAGAAGAAGGACCTAAATTTGTCTTGCATGTTCTTTGGGTCTTCCTTGAAAAGTTCTTGCAGGACTCAGGGAAGATAACACACCAATTTCATTAAAAATTTGACAGGGCAGGCTCCCACTAAGCTGCTTCATGTTCGGCAAGAGGCTCAGACAAGCATTTCTTCTGTATAGTTATGAAAACTGAGTCCACTGCTTCTTGGCTCTAGAAGCTGCTCTTGACTCTCCACTCGGGGCCTGTGTCAGGTCTATTTGTTGATAGCAAGTCTGCAGTACAGGTTAAACATGTGTAAATAGCATTTAGCTTAAAAGTTTGGAATAAAAAAAAGAGGAAAAGATGCGGAAAAAGAGTTGGGAGCAATTTGTTCTTACAAATCAGAAGAAAGGGTGCTTTGATTAAAGAGGGTTAGTTGCTTACTATATTTCCATTTTTTTCTGGATATCTAAAGTCTCAACTTTGGAACATCTGCCACTGCCCAGCTAGAGTTGGGTATTATATCTCAATTTGGTTCCTGATGACTTTTGAATTTCCCCAATCTAAAACCCAAGCTCAGAGGGCTAAAAATATTGTGTGTGGGTGGCAGAGTAAACTGGAACACCTTCTTTGAATGGCAGGTCCTTTTTTAGGACTTTCTTCTTCAGGCGTGCACAGGTACATACAGGTGCCTGAAGGGCAAAAACAGATTCATTTGCTGGTGGGTTGTCACACGGACGGCAAGTTTTGCTGTTTATTAGGTGTGCCACAACATGGAGTTGACACCTATTATTCCACTATATTATAAATTCCTTAGCTTAAAAAATGGGACCCAGGTCTAGATGGCTATTGACAGGGATTGGCCAACAAATATTGCATATATTGGAAATGGAATACTCCATGGCTATTAAAACTCAGGGGAAATGTACATACATCATATGAGGATATGTCCATGTATCAGTAAGTTGTAAAATATATACGTAGAATAAGTTCATTTTTATATTGCAAAAATAATTGTATAAAGAAAAAACTGAGGGCTGGGGATGTAGCTCAGTGGGTAGAGTGCCTGCCTCGCAAGCACAAGACCCTGGGTTCAATCCCCAGCACCGCAAAAAAAAAAAAAAAAAAAAAA
>JAJEJO010001801.1:310079-339355 GCA_020662805.1 Glaucomys volans
CAGATTTTTTTTTTTTTTTTTTTTGCAGTGCTGGGGATGGAATTCAGAGCTGCTCTGCCCCTGGGCTACATCCCCAGCCTTTTTTATTTTTTCATTTTGAGACAGGGTGTTGCTGAGTTGCTGAGGCTGGCCTCAAACTTGGGATCCTCCCATTTCAGCCTCCTGAGTAGATTGGATTAAAGGAGTGCATCACCACACCCAGAAAAAAAAAATATATATATGTACATATGTATATATATATATATATATATATTTTTTTTTTTTAAAGACCTGGTTGTGGAGGAGAGTACTAGTTTATTCAAGATTGTTTCCTAATGAAGTGCTACTCAAAGTTTGCTACTTTGCAAACTTTGTTACTACTTGGTAACAAGAAGCTGAGAGTCTTTGGAAACTTACAGTAATTTGACCATTGCCCGGACCTTCACGGGTGATTCTTGCTGAATGGGATGTAGAACAGCTTAGGTTGTTGAACTTGCCCAGCAAGTTGCATGTAAACTAGTCACTGCAACAGGACCACATACCATGGTAAAACATTCTTCCTTCTCAGAGCTGGAGAAGCACTGCCCACATTTCCTTAACTTTACCTTGCAGGTTGTTGTTCTTGAGTAAGCACTTACTTCCACCTCTCTTCCATTTATTTTTACTGTGTGTGCTCTGTAATGAGGGGGCATGAAATCAACCTCAGACAAACTATGCATGTTATAAAAAGCAATAAAAAGCAAGAGTGATGTCAGCAAAAATGGTGGAATAAGGACCTCTAAAAATTTTCTCCTCTAGGAAGGCAATGAGAAAACTGCTCTTTACTTCAGAAAACTTGGAATGGACCCACCTTTTTTTTTTTTTTTTGGAACCAGGGATTGAACTCAGAGACACTCGGCCACTGAGCCACATCCCCAGCCCTATTTTGTATTTTATTTAGAGACAGGGTCTCACTGAGTTGCTTAGGGCCTCACTGAGTTGCTGAGGCTGGCTTTGAACTCGCGATTCTCCTGACTCAGCCTCCCAAGTCGCTTGGATTACAGGCGTGCGCCACCATGCCCAACTTGGACCCATCTTTTGACAGAGTTATACCACTCTTCGGTTTATACCCAAAAGACTTAAAATTAGCATACTACAGTAATGCAGCCACATCAATGTTTATAGCAGCTCAATTCATAGTAGCTAGACTGTGGAACCAAACTAGGTGCCCTTCAACAGATGAATGGACATAGAAACTGTGCTATATATACACAATGGAATATTATTCAGCCATAAAGAAGAATATTATGGCATTTGTTGGTAAATGGATGGAATTGGAGAATATCATGCTAAGTGAAATAAGTCAATCCCCCCAAAACCAAAGGCTGATGGATGATGATATATAATCGGGTTGGGGGGTGGGGGGTGAGAGAATGGAGGAACTTTAGAGGGAAATGAGAGGGGGAGGGGGTGGGGGTATAAAAAATGGTGGAATGAGACAGACACCATTACCCTATGTACATGGATGATTACATGAATTTATGAATCTACATCCTGCACAACTATAGAAATGAAAAGTTGTACCCTCCCCCCCAAAAAAGCCTGCTCTTTATGCAGAGGTCAGCAACACCAATGTCTAAACCAGACTAATGCCTGGAACCCTGATATTCTTGTCTTCTTGAAGAGTCTGCTTCAAGCCTTCCATCTGCTTGAAAAACCCTAGGAATTCTTATACCCTTGCAGTTGACTCTCCAGACAAATTGAAACTGGTGTGGGGAAATCAGGAACATCTTTGGTGGAGCTGGGGATGTGGTAGAGCACTTGACTGGCATGTGTGAGGCCCTGGGTTTGATCCCCAGTATTGCAAAAACAAAAAAACCCCAAAAAACAAAAAACCCACCAAAACCAAAAAAATCCCCTCTAGCATTGAGTGGGAGGTGGTCACTTGACATGGTTGCCTCTCCTTTCTCCTACTTTAGAACTTATGAACTCTTTGTCCATCTGTCTTGTAAACACCTGTTTTAAAAGGTGGAAGTCACATAAACTCTATTTGTAGCTACCTGTGGGTAAAGTTTTAGTGTGTTACCTTCCAGAGGCGTCATCTTCCTATTCTGTTATCATAGCTTGATACCATGTTCTCTGTCTGAAAGATTTTAGGATTAAATTAACTATTTATTGTTCTCATGATAAAGCAGCAAGGTGGCACTCTGTGTTAGTTTGCTGTCATCATACCCAAACACCCTAGATAATGAACTTATAAGGAGGAAAATTTGTTTTGACCCATGGTTTCAGTTCATGGTAACTCCAGTGCCTTTGGGCCTGTGGAGAGGCAGTACGTTGTGGTGAGTGCAGGCAGTGGGGGGAACTGCCACTGCAATGCAGCCTGGAGGTAGAGAAAAGGGCTGGGGTCTAGTACTCCTCAGTGACGAACTTCCTTCCACTAGGCCCCACCCCCAAAAGGCCCCACCATCTCCCAATGGCACCATAGGCTGGGGACCAAGCCTTTACCCTATAGGCCTTTGGGGACATTCAACATCCCAAATGTAGCACATTCTTAAGTTCAGATCTAGCTCAATGGAACTCTGAAGTGCTTAGTTCTTCTGTCATTAAGCTTTTAATATTTTTATTGTGGTGGATCTATATTTATCCAAGATGGACTTCTGAAATCTGTGGAAACTTAATAAATTAACATGCCCTAAAAAAAATATAAAGAATTCCCTGAGAACTGACCTGTTCGATGGGAAATAATTAGCCCTTCAGGCTGAAATATAAGGATACTAATTACTAACTCAAATCTACATTAAAAAAAAGGCATCAGGTAAAGGTAACTGAATAAGTAAATATAGAAGACAGTACAAATGTATGTCTAAGGTTTTTTTTTGGAGTTCATACTGGGGATTTAACCCAGGGTTGCTTAGGCACTGAGCCGTATCCCTAGTCTTTTTTTTTTTTTGGTACTGGGGATTGAACCTGGGGGCACTCCATCACTGAGCCACTCCCCAGCCCTATTTTGTGTTTTATTTAGAGACAGGATCTCACTGAGTTGCTTGGGGCCTTGCTAAGTTGCTGAGGCTAGCTTTGAACTCGCAATCCTCCTGCCTCAGCCTCCCAAGATGCTGGGATTACAGGCATGCGCCACTGCACCTGGCTCCCAGTCTTATTGAGACAGGGTCTCTCAAGTTGCTTAGAGCCTTGCTAAATTGCTGAGGCTATTCTTGAACTTGAGGTCTTCCTGTCTTAGCCTCCTAAACTGTTGGGATTACAGACTTGTGCCACCATGCCTGGCTCAAATGTACTTTTTTTTTTTTTTGAACCAGGGACTGAACTCAGGGACACTCAGCCACTGAGCCACATCCCCAGCCCTATTTTGTATTTTATTTAGAGACAGGGTCTCACTGAGTTGCTAAGGGCCTCGCTAAGTTGCTGAGGCTGGCTTTGAACTCGTGATCCTCCTGACTCAGCCTCCCAAGTTGCTTGGATTACAGGCGTGCACCACCACGCCCGGCTCAAATGTACTTTTGTTTGTACTTTTTTCTCCTTTGATTTAAAAGACAACTGCATAAAGCAATAATTGAGGTCTTTGTTGATTGGCATATGATATACAGATGTACTTTGTATGACAATAACAGCAGAAAGGGGCAAAGGGAACAGAGCTACATGAGTAAAAATTTTATGTACCATTGAAGTTTTTTTTGGAACTGGGGATTGAACCCAGGGCTTGAAGCATGCTTCCTAGTACTCTCTCACTGAGCTACATCCCCCTAGCCCTTTTTAATTTTTTTTTTTTGGTACTGGAGATTGAATCCAGGGACACTCCACCAGTGAGCCACATCCCCAGCCCTGTTTTGTATTTTATTTAGACAGGGTCTCACTGAATCCCTTAGGGCCTTGCTAAATTGCTGAGGCTGGCTTTGAACTCGGGATCCTCCTGCCTCAGCTCCCAAGTGCTGGGATTACATGGGTGCACCACTGCACCCAGCCCTTTTTAATTTTTTGAGACAGGGTTTTGCTAAGTTGCTCAGACTGGACTCAGACTTGCAATCTTCCTGCCTTAGCCTTCTAAGTAGCTGGGTTTATAGGTGTGTGCCACCAACCCCAGCATAGGTTGTTATTAAGTTGTAAATTAGAGATGCTGGATGTAATCCTCGTGGCAACCACTGAGAAAATACCTCAAAGGCATTGATAGACATTGAGCCATGTGCTGCTGAAAGAGCATTTTTAGGAGACAGCATCATGGCAAAAGACTCAAGACCAAAATTAAGCTGGGCATAGAGGCACATGCCTGTAATCCCGGCGACTCAGGAGGCTGAGGCAGAAGAATCTTGAGTTCAAAGCCAGCCTCAGCAACTTAGTGAAGCCCTAAGCAACTCAGCAAGACCCTATCTCTAAAGAAAAAAATGTATATACAAGCTCAGTGGTTAAGTGCCTCTGGGTTCAATTTCCAGTACCAAAAAACCCCCCCAAAAACAACAAAAAAAGACCAAAATCAAGAACCATAAGACTGGCCCTTTTGACAGTCACTTCCCCGCCTAGAACCAGATCAGAAACTGCTGGTGGATTACCTGAACTTCCATCTCAAATGCAGGTGATGTCTATGTGTGTGAGTGGTACTGGTGTGTTTAAGTCCCTCTGCTGCATAACCTGCATCTCAACTTGGGATGGCTGCACATTTGACATATCCCTGTATGGAAGAATTCCCTTTTCTGCATCAATTCACTTATTTAGTGATATTAGCATGGAATCGTAAATTCTTTTTTCTTTTGAGCCAGGAATTCTTTACTCATTAAAGAATTCTGAATAAATAAGGAAATTTCAGTTACAGAGTTATCTCAAAGAGTAATTGAAGCCGGGTGTGGTGGCGCACACCTGTAATCCAAGCAATTTGGGAGGCTGAGTCAGGAGGATCGAGAGTTCAAAGTCACCCTCAGCAACTTAGGGAGGCCCTAAGCAACTCAGTGAGACCCTGTCTCTAAATAAAATACAAAATACAAAATAGGGCTGGGGATGTGGCTCAGTGGCCGAGTGTCCCTGAGTTCAATCCCTGGTTCCATTAAAAAAAAAAAAAAAAAGAAAAGTAATTGACCTTAGCGAGGTACTTAGCAACTCAGTGAGACCCTTCTCTAAACAAAATACAAAGGCCATACTAAGACTTATCTTACTTTTATCTGAATGTACCAACCCACCCAACATCATTCCAAACATTCCAGAATTTTTCACATCCCTCTCCCCACTGACATATGTCAGTACCACACCTAGAGTACAGGCTAATCCAGGTGCTGCAGAAGGACTGTGTCCATGTGTCATGGAGCTTGTCCATCTGACTGATTTCATGATCAGAAGCAAAAAGAGCCATGAAAGGAAGATAAAGAGAACAAGTGACAGCTAAGTAATTGGTGGAATCTGGTCGAGAATCCAGTTCTGCTGATCACAGTTTGTATTGTTTTAAATAGCAGTTACATTCCATGGCTAAATTATTCCAAACAAAACCTCCCTTCATTTAAAGAGGCACTAAAAATTACTTTAGTTATCAGTTTTAATCATTAAAGCCTCCTCCCCAAGAACAGCCATTGATATTGCTTAATAAAATGAAATGCAGAAGAACTCAGGAATAAAATTTGGGCAGCTCACGACACAGCAGAAGGAAATATTATATAGGCAGCTGTTATAAAAATTTTTAGAATCCAGTTGTAGGTTTATCCTTTACTAAAGAGAGACTTAAATATAAAAACACAGAAAAGAAACAAATTTTGGAAAAGGTAGACTTTTAATAACTGCTTTTATCATCAGGTTAAGTCATGCAGTTACAAAGTAGTTAGAAATTTGTGAAAGGGCATTATTGTTTAAAAAAAAAAAAAAAAAAAAAAAAAAGCACTCATTCTTACATAAATATCTAGTACTTATTGGGACACTACAGCTCAAAAGGCCCTGGCCAAAAAACTCTATAAACCCTAGAACCTATGTTGTTTTCAGCCTGCTGTTAATGAAGCTGGGTGCAGAATGCAAAGCCTCCGAAGGAAAGGACACACAGGCTGAGTTGTGGCCACCAGTGGTGCTCAGAGCCAGCTGGACTTCAAACAGGGAGCCCAGTGGCTTTTCTTGGGACGCTCTACTTGAATTATGGTTCAGTTAGTCAACACAATATATCTTCAAAAGGGAAGAACAATTAATTAACACGATAAAGAGGTTACCAAACTCTTTGGACTATGTGTCGTAACGGTAGTTAGCAAATTCTGATAGTTTTAACAAAAATAGCCTCCAATGTTTCCAGGTATGAAGACAGACCTCCATCAAGCTTATTTTTGCTGGACAATACATGACTGATAAGCTATAAATGATACTGTTTTATGTTATAAAAATACTAGTTTCTTCATTTACTATGTTTATAGGCATTCACTGCTTGAGTCAAGGTTAGGCTTATTAAGTGATTCAAGGCAATTTTATTACAGCAGCATGTACTTATTTTATTCTATGAGAATAAAATGCATACGAGACAGCTTTTATTTTTGTTTGCAACTTGTAAAATTGAGTTATTATGCAGATGTAATACCAATAACTCATTTGAGGACCATGCTACCTTCTGAAAACCATATATCTAATTCTCACATGTGTCAAAATTACAGCACCTCCCAGACTTCTCCAGAGCAAAATTGAGTGATTATTCTTGACTGCCTTCCCTGGCAATAGCACTGTGTTGGGAAGAGCCCTGGAGCAAGGCCGCACAGTCAGGCAAAAGAGACTTTTTATTTAAAAGCACAGTGCCTAAATGGCTCTCTGGAAAAGGTGATTTCTACTTTCACACTCATCAGATTGTATACGATCCCCTAAACTTAATTTCTTTCTTCTTAAGGGGCTGAATCGGATTGACTTATTGAGAACAGTGTCCACTGTTTAATGAGTCATGAGAGAAAGATTTCTGCAGTTATATGTAAACTTGTGATAGGTCAGCAGAAGTTATAGGTGAAGAGGGTGATGAGGAAGTTAACCAGGATCCATCTATGTGAAGGTCACGCCAGCTTCATTGTAGACTTTGAAGACTTTCTCAATGGCATTGACGTAGGCAGCAGTTCTCAGGTCTAAGCCCAGGTTATACTTCATGGCTGTACGCATAATTTGCTGCAATGAAGGAGAAAAGGAAGTGAAGACCACCTGAGTCAAGCAGTTGGGCCATGAACACACAAGGCACATGATAGCCCTAATGTGGGATTTGGGTAGCCAAAGACAAACTATGCTGTCTGTATAACAACCTCTAGGAGGGAAGGACTAATTCTCTGGAATTACTATCGATGATTATTGTCCAGGCAGTAAAAGAAGTTATTCATCAGAACTGCAGATGTGAATGTCTCTCTGGTCATAAGACACTGCTAATCTGTGCATATTATATACTTTTGTGTGATTTGTTTCAAAAAACCTAGAATAAGCTGATGAAAATGTTCTAGAATTTCATAGTAGTAATAGCAACACAACTATGTGAATATACTAAAGGAAGATAAGCTACACACTTAAGAGGATAAATTTATAGCATTATATCACAAACAAAAACAATTCTAAGAACCACCACCTTTATCACTATGTTTTTATGCTGCTTCAACTTGGAAATTCAAGTAGATAGAATCCGAGTTTAAGAAGAAATTAGGAAAACTGCATTCAAATTGCATTTAAGGCCTTGGTTGAAACAAGGATTAAGTAGTCAAAAAACTCTTAAACCAATATCTTTTTTTTTTTTTTTTAACCAGGGATTGAACTCAGGGACACTCGGCCACTGAGCCACATCCCCAGCCCTATTTTGTATTTTACTTAGAGACAGGGTCTCTCTGAGTTGCTTAGGGCCTCGCTAAGTTGCTGAGGCTGGCTTTGAACTCGCGATCCTCCTGACTCAGACTCCCAAGTCGCTTGGATTACAGGTGTGCGCCACCACGCCCGGCTTTCTTAAACCAATATCTTATAGAAAGATAGCTTCCTGAAGCTGAAATGTAGTGACACCCTGAGTTGTACTCCAATTTGGCCCACTACTCACATTCAGCCAACTACTGTCAATCTCTCCTTCCCATCTCAGTGTTATTATTATTTATTTCCAGAGCTTGGTAAACACTGAAGATTGGTAACATTACCCATCATTTGAGAATAAAAACATGTTTTTTGCTGCACACAAATGAGGACAAACTGTATATAATCTGGTGACTGAGATGATTCAGTTGAGCTGTCATTCTGTGTCACTAACAGAAGTTAGTGAGCATCTATACACATACCCTGGCTGAACGCTCCATGGTATAGGCTAAGCCAGAATGCACAATGTCCTTCTCTGATGCACCCTGCAAGAAAAAGAAAACAAATTTAACAAAATCACATGAAGACGTGTTTTGTGACTCCAGAAGAGTACAAAGGATTCTTAAGTTAATGTACAGACAGAACTGTTCTGTTTTTCAGCAAAGATAGATGTAATTTCTGTACCCTATCAAGGAACAGTATGTTTTTGTTTTTCCACTGGTTCGTAGTACTGGGGATGGAACCCAATGCCTCATACACATTAGGCAAGGGCTCTACCACTGAGTCACATCCCTAGCCCAAGGTACAGTATCTTTTTAAATATAATTAACTGTAAGAAATACTCATGAAATAAGATTATGGTAAAACAAGACAGAAAAGTATAGACCCAGAAACCTGAGGGCAAAGAGTGAGATAAGTGTTCTCCACTCCAGGTCAACAGGGATACCATATGAGACATAGAAAACTGGTTAAAGCCAACAGCAGCTCTGGAGTAGAACCCTGCCTATGTATTCAGTAATAACACCAACTTAAGGCTGGATGATCTTATTATCTTAGTAGCTTTTTTTTTTGGAACCAGGGATTGAACTCAGGGACACATGGCCACTGAGCCACATCCCCAGCCCTATTTTGTATTTTATTTAGAGACAGGGTCTCACTGAGTTGCTTAGGGCCTCGCTAAATTGCTGAGGCTGGCTTTGAACTCGCAATCCTCCTGACTCAGCCTCCCGAGTCACTTGGATTACAGACCTGCGCCACCATACCCGGCAAAAGACAGGTACTCTTTTTTTTTTTTTTTTAAGCTGGGGATTGAACCCAGGGCCTTGTGCTTGTGAGGCAAGCACTCTACCAATTGAGCTAAATCCTCAGCCCCCTTAGTAGCTTTTTAATTTTACTTAGGAGGAAACCCAGGACCAAAAGGTTGGGCAAGGTTCTGATAGCTATATTTAAGACTTGGAATGACCCAGGGCCTCCCATCACCAAGTCAGCTTATCTTTTTCCTATGTCAATTATCTCTGAAACATATGTATTAATATAGAAACATCTGGCTTGGCAGTGGCACATATCGGTAATCCCAGCAACTCAGGAGGATGAGGCAGAACTCTAAGTTCAAAGGCACCTGCAGAAACTTAGTGAGACCCTAAGACCCTGAGTGAGACCCTGTCTCAAAATAAAAAAGCTGGGGATGTGGCTCAGTGTTTAAGCACCCGTGGGTTCAATCCACAGTACCATAAACAAATGGACACAGCAGAGAACAAAACAATCCAAATTCTGTTCTCATGGAGCCTATATTTTAGTGGGGTTGTAAAACGCATATGTGGACTTGAAATCATGAGGCCAAACAGATGACCAGTATTTTAAATTTAGGTTTAGAAGTGGTTCAGGGGTCTAGGGCTTCTAGTATGAAAAGGGTGAGGATTGAAAAGTGACCACTAGACTGGGCACTGCTGTCACTGGTTCTCCTAACAACAGTTTTGGTGGAGTAGGTTCAAGTGCAGAAGAATTGAAGATGGAGGACATGTAACTCTTCTATTTTTTTTTTTTTTTTTTTGCAGTGCTGAGGGTTGAACCCAGGGTCTTGTGCTTGTGAGGCAAACATGTAACTTTCAAGGAGGTTTGGTGTATGGGAAATAAAATTGGCAATAACTGGAATTAAGATATATCTGTTTTAAACAGCACTTGGTGTACTGAGAGAACTATAGTAGAGGGAAAACAGATGATGCAAGAGAGAGGGCAAGACTTGTTAGTATAGAGTATCTGAGAAGCTGGGACAGACCATGCAATGTTCTGAACAAGAGCTGGGTGTAGGTGGAAGCACAGACAGTTAATCTACCCAACTGAGGGGATATGGCACAGGACAAGGGTAGAGACCAGAAGTTGACTAGGTGTGCAAGTTCTCTGACTGCTTCAACTTTCTTTGACTAAGTATCAGCTCAAGAACTGTAATGTAGGTGAGTAAGAGGAGAAAATGACACAACCACTCAGGGGAGGGAGAGAATGAAGGCAGCAGGGAAAAGTAGCCAGATCGATGGTTAGCCCTGAGAGTCACCTGAGGTTAGAGGTCAGAATAGGAACTGTCAGCAGAGCTGGGATTTTATGGAGGTTGTATGTTAATGAGGTGGGTATGTGAAGCAAAATAAGACCAAGGAGTTAGTTAATGATGGATTGTGGGCCTTTCATTAGATAGAAGAGAAAGGAGAAAATTAGGTGGGGAATGAGGGACAGTGAAAAGATGGTAGGCTTAACGAGGGACCTGGAAGGACTAAAGCAGGGCTAGGAAGGGGGAATAAAAGGGAGAGAGCTGGACAAAACTGGGTTTTCAACTGCACTTACTGTAAGACTTCTTGAAGTAACCAGCTCAGCAAGAGCAAGAGATAGCAAAGTTAAACTTAGCAGTACTAAAACTATTTAAAAACTAGGAAGCCAGGTGCAGCGTTGCACCCCTATCATCCCAGTGACTTAGGAGGCTAAGGCAGGAGGACCACAAGTTCAAGGCTAGCCTCAGCAATTTAGAGACCTTGTAATATAGAAAATAAAAAAATAAAAAGGGCTGGGGGTATGGTTCAGTGGTTAAGTACTCCTAGGTTCAATCCACAGTACCTGCCCCTACCCACCAAAAAAATTGTGTTAAAAAGGTCACTCATAACTCGGTCAACTTCCTAACCAGATGGTTGTTCTCTTTGTGTACTCCTGAGGCACGATCTGAGTGATCACCATGTACCAGACATATTCCAGGTAAAGGACCAATCGGAGAAGTGAGAAGTGAGCCCCTCAAGACCCCTCCCAATGTGCTGCAAGTCACTCTGACAGAAAGAGCAACAAACAAAAAAGATACACTGTTTTTGTTATTAGTGAGGTTAAACTTTTATTTAGGTGTATATGCTGGGACTTTGTTGTGCATGCCTGCTGTCATGTAGTGGTAAAGAAATTCTCTTTGAGCCAGGAGCGGGGGCGCACGCCTGTAATCCCAGCACTTGGGAGGCTGAGACAGGAGGATTGCGAGTTCAAAGCCAGCCTCAGCAACTCAGCGAGACCCTGTCTCTAAATAAAATACAAAATAGGGCTGGGGATGTGGCTCAGTGGTGGAGTGCCCCTGGGTTCAATCCCCAGTACCAAAAAAAAAAAAAAAGAAAAAGAAAAAGAAAAAGAAAAAGAAAAAGAAATTCTCTTTGCAGTATGTATACACTATTAATACATCCTGTGTCCACTTAGCAATTTCAATTTTTCACATAGCTAATGTTTACTTTCTAATTCTATTTCTCTGAAGCTTAAGAAAGCTAAAATAGATAGCAATCCTTCATGATTATGTTGAATCACTGTTAAGGCATTTATATTGCAAAAAGTAACAAAAGCAGAAGAGCAATTATCTATTTAAAGTTGTTATTAGTGACTAGGATTCTTACTTGGTTTTTATAACAGAATGAAAGGAGAAGGTACAAAACCATACACAAAGCATACAATTACTGTCATGCTGATCACCACCCCTCAACTCCAGTCAACCTGGATGTATGGAGGTCAGGGTAGGGAACATGCACAAGGTGCTACTTTGGTGTCACCATACTCACTGATATCCTGTCCTGGAACTCTGCAGTGGGAACGATAGGAATTGTTCCACCATGCTTTCCAAATTTTCTTTCTAAACTCTCTTGAACAGACACTATAAAAAAGCAAAAGATCAAGATAAAGTGTTGCTAACTAGGGCAGAAAAACAAACAAAAACACCAACCCCCCCAAAAAAACCCCCAAACTATATCCACACCCCTTCAAAATAGTTTTAGAAATCTTCAGTGCTAAAGATATAAAAGGGTTAATCTCTAAAAACTCAGTTAAAAAGGAATAGAAAACTTTGCCAAATTCCTATATAAATGTGAATTTAGGTCACTGCTCTGTTTCCATAACACCCATTACCAGGGTTTTTACTTGGCTCTATTAAAAAGAAAATGCTGAGTGAAAAAGAAAAGGAAATAGACGAACACTTCACCCAGATTCTCAGAGTGGCTGAGTATAGGAGCTCAGTTGGAGGTCTTGGTCTTATTTCAACCTGATGAGAAATTCTGCTCTTAACTGTGTAGCTTACTCGAGTCAAACAAAAAGAAGTATTCTCATCAGAACACTCAAAAAATTCTCGACACTCAACAGGCCTTTTAACTAAGAGCAACCAGAGACAGAAATGGATGTGAGTCAAACAATGGAACTCATATAATTTAAGATAATACTTTTTATAACATTACTAACTTGTAGATTATGTTCTGGGAATATAAAAATCTTAGGATAAAAACTTGAATACAAATACATTTGAGAGTTAATACATTGAATGCCCAAAGAAATTGGTATTTTTGGTCTAAGCCTCAAGAGACAGAAATACATAAAGTTTTCTTCTCTGAGAAGTCTTTAGGATTACCAAAGGAAAAAGACCTCTTGAATGTATGTATGCTTTCTCCAGCTTTTGGCTGGTCCCAAGGGTTATTTGTTGGAGAATGAGATTACAGGGACTCACTGAGCAAGTGGTAGTTAGAATCCCTTTCATATTTGAAGGTTAATCGGCCATAGCTGACATGATTCAGATTCTTCAGCCACTCAAAGTAAGATACTGTCACTCCGCCAGCATTTAAGTAGAGATCCTATACACAAAATGTGACAGGAAGACACCAAAGAAATTAAAAGATGATGACTTTAGCAAAAGCTTAAAATGAACATATGAACTGAATTTCAATACCAAGGTGGACTAAAGTTTAAACTTCCCAATAGTATTTTAGATAGTATCAGCAATTTCATAATTTAACAAACTCTCCTTCCCAATGAAACTAAGATTTTTTTTTTCACTTAGGAAAATCTTTTTTGGGCCATAAATGAATACTTGGGTCAGTTCTGGCGAGAGTCTCTCCTCACCAAGTTTTCAGACTGAATCAATAGGCAGTTTACTAGGAGATTAGCATTGCCACTACCTAAAATCAGCCTATTTCAGTTAAATTAAAGTGTCTTTAGCAAAGAGGGCTCTCCAAAATGCACCCCAAGACCTGAGCACATGTTCCTTATAAGAGCTTTCTAAACAAAGCAGGAAGGAACACTTGAAATGCATAAAGTTGGGAATTGTGTAGATCTTCAGGGTTCAAATTGGAGTATTTCTAGCACAATATATAAGTAATTATATATGAATATACTCTCAGAAGGCTAAACACATACTCAAGAAAGAGGCAGAGGCTGAGCAAGTAGTCAGGTCAAAATGAAAAAAGTGACTGATATTTTATATTAATTATGCTTCCACTCTATTCTCTACTTCCACTCTATTTTCTTAAAAGCAAGATAAAGAAAAAAATTCACCAGCTGAGGGAACAAGTAAGTCATCTCCCCCGAATTCTTAGCAAGAAGGAATTATGATTCCAAATTCATATAATCACTATAAACATAAATGACCTACTGGAATAACCATGATGTTCCTCTCCAGGAAAATCTTATCAGCTTCTGGAGTGGTTGGTCCATTGGCACCTTCAGCAATGATCTGCAAGACAGTCAGGAACACAGTAATGCCAGGAACACGTACATGGATAGGGCAATAGATGTGTATATATGAATAGGGGACTGAACAGAAGATTAGAACTTCAGTTAAATTATAAACCTATACTTGTGGAGGTAGATGACTGTAATCCCAGTTACTCAAGAGGCTGAGGGAGGCAAGAGGCCAAGTCTGAGGCCAGCCTCAGCAACGTAGTGAGACTGTTTCAAAATAAAAAGTGTTGGGATTACTATCCCAACACTGCCTAGAGTGCTTGCCTAGAATGCATGAGGTCCTGGGTTCAATTTCTAGTACTGCAAAAATAAATGAGTAATAAAGGTTATTTTGCTCTACAAAAGGTATAAGTATCTTTCACCTTTCCATTTCCCTAGTTTTTAAAAAATAATTCTGTGAATGTGCTAAAAAGATAGTCAATTATACCCTTTAAATATGTGAAATTTATGAGACATGAATTATACGCCAATAAAATTAAAGGGAAAACCCCAACAACAATCTGACTTTCTTATGACCTAATGTCATTTCACGTTTGTAAAGCTGATTCTGGTTTCTATAATGCTTTTACCTTGGCTTTGACTCTGGGTGCATTAGATTTGGTCAACTGCTTCTCACTGGCAGCAGGGATCAGTATATCACAGTCAGCCTCCAAGATGCTTCCTTCATATACCTTTGCCTTCGGGAAGCCCAGAATGGATCCATGTTGCTGTAATTGGTTGAAAATTGGAATGAATAGCTGCACCAAAGTTTAAATGTTTATATTTAGTGCCTTACAACATGAAAATTTAGGAGTTCTATGAACTACATTAAAAAAATAAAAAAGGGCTGGGGTTGTGGCTGAGTGGTAGACCGCTTGCCTAACACGTATGAGGCACTGGGTTTGAGTCTCACTGTCTCAGCACCACATAAAAAGATAAAGATATTGTGTCCATCTACTACTGGGGAAAAAAAAAAAAAAAAAAAAAAAAGCAATAGACAGGAAGACTTATTTCAACTTTACAAGGTTCAGAGTAATAAAATGGCTCAGATTACCAATTTGAAATCTTCCAGTTCCTTTGGGTCAATACCATCTGGATTCCATATACTTCCATCAGATTCACCAACACCAACACATTTAGCACCAAAACGATGTAAATACCTCATAGAGTGCAGACCCACATTACCAAAACCCTGTGGAGAACAGTTACACATGACACAAAAATTAAAGTCTTGGTACATATAGTAAGAGTCACATCTTAACCCATGTATACCTACAATCTTAATTGTTCTAACTGGCATACAGGGAAAATTTCAAAATTCTTTTGCCAGCAGAACCAATGTACTAAATGACTTCTCTTAAACAATAAATCCCCATGTTTTAAGAATGTGGAACCCAATTGCTTGTGTTGATGAGAATGTGTCCTGCAGAGTTTCAGTTAGGTGCAAGCTTCTTGGTTCATAAAGAAATGGTAACATTGACAACCACACCAGTGCTGTCAGTTCCCAATGACAAGAGGTTCTATGGTTGTATAAATGCATGTCATTAGTTTGGAGAAATATAAACTCTAAAGTAATGGTCAACATAATGTAGATTTCCCTAGATGAAACACGTTACCGTATCATACAAGTTTGGGCCAATGTGCAAACTTCTCTGCATACACGTATTTTAGAAAATTATGAGACCTTTCCCTTTTCTGGATACAATTTCAGGTTTACACAAGGACCAAAAGAAGCTGATTACAGTCTTGTATGTATCTGAGAAATATTAAATCAGTTCCAGTCACAAGAATCATAAATATTCAAAAGAGAATATATTACTTTTCTGAAAGCAACCACTCTAAAATCCAAGAGATTCAAAATAATAAAAATTTAAAGTTGCAAATCTACAAACATTAAAAACTTACTGTATATCAGTTATAAAGAAAATAAATTTTTTTTTTAATACCTGAACCACAAATGTTTTATCTCCAAATCCTGGTGTCATTCCCAAAATGCTCATGTAAGAAGCTTCATTGATGAAGTTTTCAATTCCATGGAAAACACCACGGCCAGTAGCAGAGATGCGTCCATGGATGCCTCCTTGACTGATGGGTTTACCAGTAACACAGGCATGTGCATTAATATCCTGCAAGAGAAAAAATAAATAACGTCAGCCAAATTTCTATGATGAACCAATATCATGAATAAAAGCCAAAGCATATTCTCTTCTAACTAATGAATGTATTTAAGGTATACTATTTGACCAACAGGGATAAACCTCATTTAAACCTTCTGTTGCTAGAAATTGTATTTCTAAATTATATTTCCCAGTGGGAGAAACAGTTTAGGAATTTAGCATCAAGTACAAATAACATCAAAAAGTAAAGACAGTTCAGCTTAAAGCTACTATTCCTTCAAGCCCAAAGTCAGAGTATACATCCTATCTACCACACTCTATCACAAGACTTGCACATGTCACCAAAACTATCTGAGACAGGAAGAGATGCTATAATTTTCTTGCTGGGAAGACTCAATTTTAAAAATAGGAATACACAGGCAAGACACAGTAGCCCGTGCACAGAATACCCTACCTTTTAAAAAAGTGGTATGGAGGTCCTAAGGGTGCTTTACCACTAAGCTATATCCACATTTTTTTTTTTTCTGGTACTAGGGACTGAACCCAGGGGTGCTTAATCACTGAGTTACATCCCTACCCAGTCCTTTTTATATTTTATTGTTTTGAGACAGGGTCTTGCTAAATTGCTTAGGGCCTTGCTAAGTTGCTGAGGCTGGCTTTGAACTCATGATCCTCCCAACCTCCTACTTGTTGTTGGAATTATAGATGTGTCCCACCACACCCACCTCCCAGTTCTTTTTCTTTCATTTTGAGACAGGGTCTCACTAACTTGCTGAGCTGGCATTGAATTTGCAACCTTCCAGAGTTGCTGGGACTGTAGATGTGCCCCACAGTGCCTGGCTTGCAGAGCACCTTTGGTAGCAGTGCTAGCTCTATAAATATAAGCAGTGGGAGGTTAATGATCTTCATTACCCCACTTTCTGCCTTCTATTTGTTTTTGGTACTGGGTATCTAACAAGGGGTGCTTTACTACGGAGCTACATCCCCAGTCCTTTTTATTTTGAGATAGGGTCTCACTAAGTTGCTGAGGTTGGCCCCAAACTTGTGATCCTCTGGCTTAGTCTCCTGAGTCACTTGGATTACAGGTGTATACCACCGTGCCTGGCCTTCTGCCCTCTTTGAATTGGGGATGTGCATGTATTCTTGTTGAGAAAAAAGCATAACTAGAAAAAGGGGGTTTGGAAGAGCTTCCCCTCTGGGGTTATCAGATATGCTATGAACATGACAACCGCAACCCTGTGGAACAGATACACTGATCAGTAATGGGAAACTGAGATGTAGTCTGATTGATACAGAAAATGAAGAACTTTATATCAGAGGCAAAAGCATGCCTTGCTGAGGCAATTTGCCACCTATGTGAACAAGATGAGATGCTTTACTTCATATCATATCCCTATCCCCAATACTGTGTTGTAGCGGAGTGTTAAAAATTGAACTGGTCTTTATCCATATTGTTTAAATATTTTTACAGAGAGAATTCAGAATTGCATTTCTTATATAATTACCAAAAACAGCAAAGAAAAAGAAAGTTAAAAAAAAAAAAAAAAAAAAAAAAAAAAGCAGTTGAGTAAAGCACTACAGAATTAGTAGTTTTCCCACAGTTTTCTTTCATGAATAATTAACATCATGAATACAGAATTGCAAACCTGGTGCCAAATGTTTCTGAACAGTGAAAATGCAAATGCTGAAGCTGAAGGAAATACTGTCTGAGGTCAGGCCTGGTGCCAACTGCCAGGCTCCCCAGAATACCTAATGGTCCTGTAGTCCAGGGGAAAGAATATGGGAAATGTTCTCCCCCACACGGCACTGCCAGATGAGGCTGGACAAAGGGTTCCCTGGTTCACATCTGGAAACAAGTTAACAAAAACTATGGCTTCCTCACCTAGGCCTGGATTTTGGATTTCCTATCAACTGAAGGAAGATAACATTTACCAGTATAGGCCAAGGCTTAGCTGGCAGTGCTTCACAACACTTGCTTTTGCTGCCACCACTATTGATGAGCTATAAATAATGATATTCTGCCAATGAGTTTGCACTATTCAGTGGAGTGACCTGCTCAAAACAAACAAGAGATCATACTCAGAGCTCATTTAACATTAACAGGGGACATAGGGAAAAGTGTTCCTTTGGGGAATGGCAGTCCAAACCAAAATTCTTTGAAGTGTCTAATGCTGCTTCTGTTTATTTCAAGAGATATGTACAATTTACATGATATAATGTACAATTTACATGATATAATATTTACTTCTATGCCTACTACTAGGGGCTGTGGACTGTACATTAGATTATTCTTTGTCTAATCCTCATAACAGACCTATGAAGCACATACAATTAAATATAAGCATAAAAGAATATGTATATGGAACCAAGACATAGACTCTCAGGCCATAGAACTGGTGGTCTGCCCATGCTCCTAGTCACAGTGTGACCACACCTCAGGAAAGGTACCTGAGCTCTACATTCCCCTTCTCTAAGGCCCGTTTTACTTCTTGGGTCCTTGAATGACACCCCTGCCCCTGCCTTTATTTCCGTGAGGGGCTTTTTTTAAAAGAAATATATATATACATAGTTTGGTACTGGGGATTGAACTCAGGGGCACTCCACCACTGAACCACATCCCCAGCTCTATTTTGTATTTTATTTAGAGACAGGGTCTCACTGAGCTGCTTAGGGCCTTGCTAAGTTGCTGAGGCTGGCTTTGAACTCTCGATCCTTCTGCCTCAGCGTCCCAAGTGTTGGGAATACAGGCGTGCACCACTGTGCCCGGCAAAAATATGTTTTTATATGTTGACAGATGTTTATTTTATTCATTTATATGTGGTGCTGAGAATCAAACTCACACATGCTAGGCAAGTGCTCTACCGCTGAGTCCTGACTCCCGTCCATTCCATCTATTATGGGTTTCTTCTATGTGATTTGTCTCTTGCACCAATGGTCCATAACCAATAAACACATTAGACAACAACATAATCCCTTTTATTAGGCATTAGTCACCTTTCATGCTGTCTTCTCTAGTGCCATTTTTTTTAGGTGGAGGCCACACTTCATGCCTACTTCCCTCTCTTCACAACCCCCTAGTGTCTGGGTCCCTCTACTAGCTTCCTGCTTTTTTTTTTTTTTTTTTGTGGTGCTGGGGATTGAACCCAGGGCCTTGTGCTTATGACGCAGGCACTCTACCAACTGAGCTATATCCCCAGTCCAGGCTTCCTGTTCTTAACCATCCCATCTCCTCTGCACACTGAGACAGGCTTTAGTGCAACCTCAGTGGTGCCATATACTTCATAATTACCTCTTCATCACTTCCCTGTTTTCAGGACAAAGACCAAAGTCTTCATAGTTCCCTATTAGGCAATAACCTACCCCAATCTCCTCTATTGGCTTTAAAAAAATCTCCTTCTTCCCTTTCTCAACTATGGTTACAACAGCTACCCCCAGCCTCTCTAGTTTGCTTGTCTTCTGCACTTCATTCAAATGCTGGTTTCTTCCCCAAGCACTCATCCCATCCTTTCCGCTAGATGCACAGGCCAGAAAGTTTCCACTCCAAGGAGACCTTTATTGACCTTACCTCTGAAGGCTTGGTCTGGCCCCTTTATTCTTTTCTATAACTTTGAAAGGTGATAAACACCTGACCTGCACTTAGCTGTGCACGTAGGAAGCTAGAATGTCTTTTAAAAATCCACTTCTCTTCCTACTCCTTTCATGTTTGCATTTCAAGGTTCCACTGCTTTCAGGGAAGGGAGTTGTCTTTTCCTTGCCTTTTCTGCTCAGTGGCTCTCTCGCCAGACTCAGTTTCTCTTGGATATCAACTTGACCTCATCCCTTTCCTTGATTCCACACATACAGTCTAGGCTCACTGAGTCTTTCTCTGTGGTATCCCTCACATGTGCTAATGCTTCTCCCTAGCCCAATGTCTCCTAGGCTATGATGGCAGGTGCTGGCACCATGTAGGAGTTATTACTCTTCCTTTTTTTTTTTTTTGAACCAGGGATTGAACTCAGGGACACTCGGCCACTGAGTCACATCCCCAGCCCTATTTTGTATTTTACTTAAAGATAGGGTCTCACTGAGTTGCTTAGGGCCTCATTAAGTTGCTGAGGCTGGCTTTGAACTCGCAATCCTCCTGACTCAGTTTCCCAAGTCGCTTGGATTACAGGCGTGCGCCACCACGCCCGGCTACTCTTCCTTAAGAAAGGGTTGCAACAAAGTCTCAACACTGACTATCAAGTAAAACCAACACCAGAACTTGGTATTCTTGTTGAAGTTCACTTACCTCTTCAATTGCATATTCTACTACCTTTATAAATATACCTTATCTTCAATATCCCCAATCTCCAGATGTTCAAATTCAACACACTTTCAAGCAATTTCAACACACTTTCAAGAGAAATTATAATTCTCTTCCTTTGTACTACACTATTTTCACACTTAATCTGCTCATGTGTCTTAGCCTCTATAAATGAAAGCTCTTTGACACAGAATGCTTCTTTATTTACCTTCTAGTGTCTCAGCAGAATGTGCTGCCGTGGTTGGAGAGGGTCCTACCCAGTGTCTAGTACAGGGTAGCATGGAAATAAAAGTTCAATCCATGTTCGCTACATTTATAATTTAAGAGTAGAGAAAAAGAAGCAAAATAACATGCATATCTAGTTTGATTTAAAGGGAGTAGAAAAACCCAGTGATTCTCAATTTTTCATATAATCAGCTGAAATGTTTCTTTTTGTGACAGCAAATACAGGAAGGCTTGGGGCTTCTGGGGAATACTCACATAGTGCCCTATGGTGCTGGCATAGGTGTCAGCGATCCAGGACATCTCTCGCTCGCCTGTGCTCATGTCTGGAGCAGGCACATCAATGCCAGGACCTGGGAGCACAGGGAAAGGGCAGTGCACCAGTTTTTAACATAAACTCATCCCAAACACAAAGATCCTTATAATTCTCTAAGAGAACAAAGTCACTAAGACAAGAAAACTTTAGATCTCATCGGGTAACTAATGGAAGCCATAGAAATACTCAAATGAGTGTATTTCTTACTACAAAATTTAGACACACAATATTTATGTAGCAATTTCTCCCAGTGGCATTTACTTCTACGTAAATGGGAGTCAGCAATGCAAACAGATATGAGCCACACAATGGACTTTCCTATGTGACCAAAGGAAAATTGGTTTGGTATCGCAGTTTTAGTTCCCTAAACTGCAATTAAAGATAACAGCACCACCTTGCCTGATATAAACAGGATTATTATGGTTAGGGAATAGATGTGTACGAAACAGTACAGCAACATGCTATTTACTGTCTTAGATTTTCTCATCAGGTAGAAAAAGATGGGGAAAAGTCATATGGCTGAAGCAATAGTGTTAAAGCCTGTAGTATTAGTATTTATGGAAGAATGCTGCTTTTCCTTCTAGTCGATGCTTAGTGCACATAAAATTTTAAGTCTTGACTTTTGTTGTTGTTGTTGTTTCAGTACTGGGGACTAAACCCAGAGGGCTCTACCAGTTATACTCCCAGTCCTTTTTATTTTGTGACAAGGTCAAGTTAAGTTGTGAAGGCTGGCCTCAAACTTGAAATCCTCCTTCCTTAGCCTCCCAGGCTGTTGACATTATAGGAATGTGCCACTGTACCTGGCAAGGCCTTAATATTTAATTCTTCAGATCAGAGCATATTAAAAACTTTGAGATTAACAAGATGTTGGCTCACAGACAGCCAGGTAACACTGAAGGCTCTAATACTGATGGCCAGTGAGTTCACTGAAATATTGTCTTCAGTGATGCTCACTCCTATTTGTAAATGCAGAAATACATAGAAATATTCTTCTCAAAAACAATGAAAATAAAAACTTTATAATGGATACAGTGCTGGCACAAGACAACTTGAATTGGTCAAGGTGTGCTTTTTACATCCCCACCCCATCTGTCACTCTATGTCCTAGTTCCCTTTCCTTAGGTGCTTTCTTATGAAGTCTGATTTCCCCAAACCTACTATCTCTCCACATAGCACCCCTACTTGAAGGATTAAAGCCATGTTCTAGTCTCATTCATAGACCAAAGGGCATTAACTGCTTCTATTTGCTCACTTTCCATTTCTTGGGAGTGATTTATGTTAGCTGCAGGTCACTACAAAATTTGTTTAACCACATTCCTTTTCTAAGATACAAATGACGAATTGCTACTGAATCCTTTAGAGGTATCTACAAGTGTTATCCTTGTTTAGCAACATTAGGAGTTAAATAATAATCTTGCTGTCTTGAATAACAACTCCAACTGGCAAGTCTGAGATATGCCATTTGCAAATCAGAAATGTATATTGATGAAGTGTTTTAGTCCAGATAAGCTAAGATGAGACAGTTTCTCCCACCTCAAAAAACAATCACAAAGTGTTGCTAGGTTTATGAGTTTTCTACTTTATACAAAAGTCAAAGTATAGGCATGTGCAGATTACAAGCAACATCTGTATTACAGATAAATTCTCAAATATTTAATAGTGAAAGTGTAGTATTTTTGACAAAGCAATTGCTCTAACAGAACATGAGCATGGGTAAAAGCTAAGAATTAATTTTGGCATATGGAGATATATAGGGGAATGAGAAAGATGGAAACATCAGGGATCTTCTGGGAAATTTTATAGCTTACACAAGTGCTATCTGAACTCACACAAGAAAATTAATATCAACCTTTCACAAGCTTTTCCAAAAATTAGAAGAGGAAGGAACACTTTTCAACTCATTCTGTGAGGTGGGTATAATTACCCTGATCACAAGATTTGATAAAGACATCACAAGAAAATTACAGATCAATATCTCTTACAATAGTATCAAAAGGAATAAAAGAACAGTTAAGAATCCTATATGGAAACCTATAATATCATTGAAAGAAATTTAGGGCTGGGGATATAGCTCAGTTGGTAGAGTGCTTGCTTGTCAAGCACAAGGCCCTGGGTTCAATCCCAGTACCGCAAAAAAAAAAAAAAAAAAGAAAGAAAGAAATTAGAAATGAAAACATGGAAAGATTCCATGAACTGCAAGACTTACAATAGCTACAAAGGCAAAATTAGATAAAATGAAATTGCTATCAAAATTTCAGCTGCCATTTTTGTAGAATTTGACAAGCTGATTCTACACTCATAAAATGTAACAGGGTCAGGATGCAGATTTAGGTCTGAGTCACAATCTGAAACACAGCAGAAAGGAAGTCAGAAAATAACAGATAATCCACATTAATTTTGGAGGTGTGCCCAGGAGTGAGACAAAAAAGCTCCCTTTGACTATTTACAAAGTTTTCTGGGTCCAAATGTTAGTTTAGCTGCATCATGGATTTAATGAGATTTTTGCACAAAAGCAAAGAAACCAGATAACTAGTATTGTACCTTTGCTTTCTTTTAGTGTTCCAATGAACTTTTCCAACTATAAGACACTTGTCAAGATTCATAAAATTAAATTGAAAACACTAGATATGGGTAATGACTATGACTGAATAAAGTCTAAAACCATACAAGACTATATTAAAATACATTTGAGATTTAGGCTAAGAAGAAGTATATAAAAAATTGTGATAACTATCATTGGGCTGAGCATGATTTCAATTATACTTTGTGTAAGTGTGAAAGAGGTAGTTGACTTCTGTAAGCATGCTTCTGTAATACACAAGTTCATGGTAGTGCTGGTATGAGGTATGTCAAAATTCCAAATGCCCTTTAAATTATGACATTTGTGCCAAATCTTATAAAGTTCTAGCATTACCTATATATTTTATTTCTACATTAGTTTATTTCATGTATTTTTTTTCCCCTACAAAATAGGATAAATTTCAATATGGGTAGTTTAATTTCATAGGAACTTATGATTGGTGAGGGGAACATGGGGAAAGAAAAACTCAAGGAAAGGAACACAGAGAAAAAGCAGGATTTTTTCCCCATTTTAGTCAGTGTTATTTTGTTTATGCTAAAAGGGCAAAGATTCTTTTTAGCAAATTTGTTTATTTTATTCCAACAAACTAGAAGCCTTCTAGACTAAAAGAAACATAAAGACTTAAATTGCTTAAAATATCAAAGACTAAATGACAAGTATTTATACAGCACAAAGAAAAATATATGACACAAAAGAACATAAATATACATAATAGGCAGTAAGATAAATAAACATCAAGCAGACTAAAATTAGTATACACAGAAATTTAGTATGTTTGGCAAAAGCTCCCACAACCAACATGAGGAGTCTCAGGAATTCTCAGAGATAGTGATGGTGACTGACTAACACTGCTTTAAAGGGGACAGTTATGCCTATTTAAAAGCTCTGGCTCCAAAAGGCATTAGATTTCTCCTAGCTTTAGGAACAAAAGGATGACCATTTTAAAAACTGCATTTTATTTATTTATTTAAAAAAAAATTTTTTTTTAAGTTGAGATGGACACAATACCTTTATTTTATTTATTTATGTGGTGCTGATGACTGAATCCAGTGCCCCATGCATGCGAGGCAAGCATTCTACCACTGAGCCACAATCACAGCCCTCCAAACTGCATTTTACATATTTAAAAATATTTCAAGGGCTGGGGATATAGATCAGTTTGTAGAGTGCCTGTCTCATAAGCACAAGGTCCTGGTGAACAATCTCCAGCATCGCAAAAAAAAAAAGAAAAAAAGAAAAAAAATCAATATTATTCAGTGCCTCAAAGTATGGCCATTTTGAATGTTTCAACAGAGAAGGTACAATATTGAACCAACTCTTTTGAAATCTGAAAACACCAGAGCTCTCTCCTTGTTGTCCACATTGCATACTGAGAACCAGAATGTTCCTATTAGAGATGTGTCATAAATAGGCTGATGTATGTCCAAGAGATCTACCACAAAACCTGGTTTCTTGAGGAAAAAGGGCAACTATATTTAGCCCTGTATAAAGGTAAGAAATGTTAGTTTTTATGTGTTCCATTTTATACAGAAACATACATGGCAATACATACCAATAAAACCTTTTTTGGCGAGCTCCATAGTGAACCTTCTTGTGATCTTCTCCAATTCATTATCCTATAAAGAAAAAACAAAACAAAACAAAGACCACCAACAGAATACAGTAATGAAAATTATTTTTGATATAAAAATCAGCTGGGGCATGTCATATTTTCTATGTGTAAAACATTTTCATATATCTTCTCCTGTAATTATTAGTATAATCTATAAAGCAGGCATTTCCTCTTTAAAGAATGAAAATTAGGTTATAGGGGCTGGGGATGCAGCTCAGTGCTTGAGTATGTGCTTAACATGTGCCAGGCTCTGGGTTCAATCCCTAGTACACACACTCACACACATGCAAATCCCAGTTTCCTTTTGTATTAATTCATTTAAAAGTAATTAAATCTTAATTAAGACTAACAGAAAATGATGTCATTGTATTAATATGAACCCGATAGGCCATGCCCTTGTATATTTTCATTTAAATGGTAAACTTTAAAGAGAAAAGAATCATATGTATTTATTATGTTTGTATATAGATCATTAATTTAGCACTATGTAGAACACTGTAACTAGTTTTAATGAACTTGATGCTGATAGGATAAACAATGATTTTTATTGGATTACTTAAGGTATTTGTCACTAGAGTAAGACCCCTATATTAAAACTTCAGATTATAGTAGTTTTAAAAAATGGATGTAAGTGCCTAAAAATATCAAGTATTAATTACTTTTTAACCAAGTAAGAAAATGAAAAAAAAGACATTGATGTTAAGCAGATGGCCTTTTATATGGCAATATGCTCAATGAAGCATTGCACTATTTCTTTTGAAAAGCAGTGAAGATGATTATTCTCACTGGTATGAGGGATATATAGAACCTAGGAAATTCAAGTCCTTTGGAGAATGCATTTTGCTTACAAATATCACTTTGACACTTACTGTATAGTTCTTGGGATTGATCTTAACACCTGCTTTAGCACCCCCAAATGGCACATCTGAAAGGGAAGATTGAAACTTATTACTTCATATAAAATTTTAAAAATAAACATACAGATAGCACTGTCCAACACAGGTTGAGTATTTCTTATCTGAATACTGTATTTCCAAAACATTGTTTGAGTTTCAGATTTTTTTGTATTTTGAAATAGTTGTATATCCATGAGATACGTTGGGGACAATCCAAGTCTAAACATGGAATTCTTTTATGTTTTATTTATTACACATGTACTGAGGGTAATTTTGTACAATATTTTTAGTGTGTCTGCATTGTAACTGAGAACCGTCTCATGGGGTCAGGTATAGAATTTCCTACTTGTGGCCCCATGTCCATATTCAGAAAATTTCAGATTTTATAGGATTTCAAATGTAAGATTTTTGAATTAGGAATGTTCAACTTGTATTAAAAAATGTACAACGCTTGACATTTTAATTCTGGAACACTGAAGAAATAAACCCACACTGATCTCTTCTGAAAATATTGTACTTTAAATAAAACTTTATTAAACCAAAATTAGAAGGTTAGCCAAGTTATAATATATATTTAATCAGTAGTCTTTACTACTGCTAAAACAACACTGTATTTACTTTCCTTTTACTATGTCTTGGTCTTATTTACATATTATGAACAAGTATTTAAAACAAAGATCTATATTTAGATGAAGTCCCATGAGTTCCTATAAAAACATACCCCACTTAATAAAAAGACTAAATCTTAGTTAGTAAAACTGAAAAATGATGTAAGCCTTAAAGAGTTTTGCTTAAAAAAGAGTAAGTTCTGATAAGGTGTACTTCTATAGCATCTTAAAAGTAACAATGTATGTAGACCTATTTCCCTAGTTATTAGATAGCAACAAAGGCAATCACTTACCAACCACTGCACACTTGTAAGTCATCAGAGAAGCCAATGCTTTTACTTCATCTACACTCACATCAGTGCTGTAACGGATACCTGGTGATATTTTAAAAAATAACAAAATAAATAAAAATTAAAAAGTGGGGGGATGTATTTAGAACAAATTTCTGGTAAATTTCAAAACAAAAAGGACTATCAATTAAAAATGATCATACTATTTACATTTTATGCTCAGGCTACTTTACAAGAATGTTTTACATGTCAGAACAACATAAGAAGTGAAAAGGAAAAGCTGATTAGACACACCCAGAAAGAGCTATAGAATTAACACTGAATTTGGTTTTAAGTATTCTGATAACAAAGAGAAAGGATGGTGTTGAAGCTCAGCTTTTGCTTTCTGGTATGAGTATGACAAGAAAGATCAAGAACAAGAGTTCTTGGGAATTTAAAGATGGGGAACACAGTCCCTGCCCTTAAGGAACTTATAACCCAGTAGGGAAATAACTGATTACAAAGGACAAAAATGCTCTTCAAAGCAATGTTTTTTATACTTTTCAGAAGGTAGCTACCTCATAAGTCTTTTTTATTTTCCTTTTATTGCCTATTTGGGTAATTTGGTAGCAAAAATTTCAAGAATTCTGCATTCTGAAAACACACAAACGTGAGAAAATGGATTGTCACCAGGTTTTGACAGATTCAATTCCAGATGTCTATATATAGATTTTGGCTTCAAATGGATATATCCTAAGAATTTCTTATGCCTGCTGATCCCCTTACCCAACTGCCAGACTCTCCGAACTGGGTGATGAGAAAGCCTCCTCCTCTTCCTGGGGATGAACATTTCCCTTCACCATTTCTGCAGGGAGGGGGAGGGGGCCAAGTGGACAGCAACTTCAAGTCCAAATGCCCCTGCATCTGGAAGCCATTAGGTGTCTGGGTCATTCACCTTTCCAAGTTTTACAGTGTTAAAGCCACCTTTCTTTCTCTATGTTCCACTGTTCTCAATTCCAAAGAAGACAGCCTGGGTGGTCATATCTAGCTGCATAATGAAGGGGACACCCTGATACTCTTGTGTTTGAAGACACCCAGGTGAAGCTGCAGCACATTTTCTACCCTCCCTCTGCCAGCTCCTTTTAAGGTGCTGGGTATAATCCTCACTGAGAGTAAGTAATAGGAACTCCAGATACATCTCTTTTAAAGAACAATTCTGGGACTAATAGTTTTTCAGATAAACATGTTACATATCTCGTGGGCAGTCTGAGAAAATTCTAGTCAATTTTCTTTTTTGAACCAGGGATTGAACTCAGGGACATTCGGCCACTGAGCCACATCCCCAGCCCTATTTTGTATTTTATTTAGAGACAGGGTCTCACTGAGTTGCTTAGGGCCTTGCTAAGTTGCTGAGGCTGCCTTTGAACTTGCGATCCTCCTGCCTTAGCCTCCCAAGTTGCTTGGATTACAGGCGTGCGCCACCACGCCCGGCTCTAGTCAATTTTCAAAGCAGGATTTTGATGTTTCAGAAAATGTCAACTTAAATATTAATGCTTTGAGAAGCTTTCTCTATAATATATATGACCATAAAGAACAAATTCTGAAGTTGCATATCTTCTTTGGTCTACTATAAAAATAAGAAAATGAATCAGGTACAGTGAATAGTGCAACTGCAGCTATTTAGAAGGTTGAGGCAGGATTGCTTGAGCCTATGAGTTTAAGGCCAGTGTAGGCAATATAGTGAGACCCTAGCTTAAAAAAAACAAAAACAAGCAAAAGTTACATTTAGAAGAATGGCTTCTTAGAATTCTACCTTTTAAACCCAGCTTGGTGGTGCACACTTATAGTCCCCGTGACTCAGGAGGCCAAGGAAGGAAGATTGTAAATTCACCAATTTACTAAGAACTACAACAATTTAGAGAGACCCTGTCTAAAAATAAAAAGAGCTGGGAATGTAGCTCAATGGTAAAAGTGCTCTTGGGTTCAATTTCCAGTACCAAAATGACAACAAACAAAACACCCAAAATCAAAAACAGAATTATATTTTGTAATGGATTCTCAAATGACTTGTGATTTAATGTACTAATAATTTTTAAAATTTTAGAATGTCAGATGACAGATTAATTTTTCTAGCATACAACAGATATATAGTTTTCCCACTTCATTCAGGTCTCTTTTTAAAACTATTCTGAGAGATCCTCCTTGACCATCATACTTAAAATAGCACCTCTTCAAGCCAGGCGTGCTGGCGCACACCTGTAATCCCAGCACTTGGGGAAGCTGAGGCAGGAGGATTGCGAGTTCAAAGCCAGCCTCAGCAACTTAGCGAGGCCCTAAGCAACTCAGTGAGACCCTGTCTCTAAATAAAATACAAAATAGGGCTGGGGATGTGGCTTAGTAGTGGAGTGCCCCTGGGTTCAATCCCCATTACAAAAACAAAACAACAATAACAACAAAAAAACCAAAACCAAAAATAGCACCTCTTCTACACACCCACTCTCTAGCCCTTCCTACCTTATTTCTTTATAGCAGTTATTACAACAGATCTATTTACATCTGGCTTCCCCATCCAGGAAGTCAGCACTAGGAAAACAAGACTTTGCTGCTTTTGTTCCCGATGCCTAACACAGAAAACGGCAAAAAAAAAAAAAAAAAAAAAAAAA
>JAJEJO010001801.1:339455-376655 GCA_020662805.1 Glaucomys volans
AAAAAAAAAAAAAAAAGAGAGAGAAAAGGAAAAAAAGAAAATGGCATGTTCTAGGCAGTCAACTACATTTGAATAAATGTATGAATATTTGGTATCTTAAAAAATTTAAAATAAAATTTGTCAGTAATATTAGGATGAAATGTTTGTATCTTTAAAACAAAAATTATGTTCAAACACTAAACTTTTTCTAATTAATAAAAAAAACTAAGTAATGACATGTTAACTTAAGTGAGAACTATGCTAAACCAGGGACATATGTATAGTGCCTTGTCCAGGTGATCCCAGCCAACAGTACTTGCTCACCTGGAGGGGCAAAACACTGCTCTCCTTTGCTTATGGCCAAGACTGTGGGATGTCCTATGTGATTCATCTGGCTCAGAGCCTTGCACTGTCAATACTCAAATTTCAACTATTACCACTGCTATAACAATTCAAAGTAGTAACACATAAGAAAGTAATTTATTTAAAAAACAAAGGGTCTAAAGTGATAGGATACTGAATAAATAGCTTTACAAAATTGGTTTCATTACTTCTCAAGATAAATTCATTGGGGGTGGGGTAAAGTAAGTATTTAAGAATTAGTTTCTCCCCTCTTACACATAGATTACTTTTTTCATTGTTCTTTAAAAGTCTATGGAATAGCCACACTAATTTACTTATTGATTGAAACTGGGGTCTCCCAAAGGCGCTGAATTATACACCTAGCCCTGCCCAGTCTGTCCTTAAACTTGCCATCCTCTTGCCTCCACCTCTTGATCAGCTGGGATTGCAGGTGCCCACGATTGTGCCTGCCCCCACACTGTTATTTTAAGTTTATGGGGAAAAAGTAACTTTCCTTTAATTAGAATCTTAAAAGTACCTGTAATATAATGCAATTATAGTGAAGAACTAAAACACTGAGTCTTAACTGTAATCTTCATAAATCAAATACATAGAAGCATCCAAATGGCAAGTCTAATATTCCAGATGAAGATGCTAATAAGAGACCAGAACCCTCCTTCTACCAAAGTGGAAAATAATTGTCATTTTTATTACAAAAGTCTGGAATGATGAGTCAGACACTGTATAACAAAACACATGTTACCTCTGGATGGAACCCAGGAATTCTTGTTTGTGAAACAAAATTTTCTTTCTCACCACAGGCATTTTCTGCAGGCTATGAATTAACAAGAATTTTTACTGAACTGAGACAAGGGAAGTAGCAGAAGTTTAGTGGAATAAGCCCTAAAGAAGACAAAGGAGGGGGCAAGAAGGGGACAGAAGTTTCTGCAGGTGGTACTGCCTGGGCTAAAGAAACAGTTTCTTTAAAACAAAAGACATTCACACTCCTAGAGAGTTAGTTAGGCTTCCCCTTATGGAATTGGAAACCAAAGATAATCACTAAAAACATACTGTTGCCTGGAAACTCTTAATCATATTTTTATGGACATTAGGAGATTTAAACAATATAACCACCAAAAGGAAGGTAGTTTTGTTTATAAATTTAGCAGATTGGGAGACATTAGCACAATTAGATTGTGTGAAGGATAAAATAATGTGACATACTTCAAAGTTCTAAAAAAGGAGCCGGGCGTGGTGGCGCACGCCTGTAATCCCAGCACTTGGGAGGCTGAGGCAGGAGGATCGCGAGTTCAAAGCCAGCCTCAGCAACTTAGCGAGGCCCTAAGCAACTCAGTGAGACCCTGTCTCTAAATAAAATACAAAAAATAGGGCTGGGGATGTGGCTCAGTGGTGGAGTGCCCCTGGGTTCAATCCCCGGTACAAAAAAAAAAAAAAAAAAAAAGTTCTAAAAAAGGGAGAATTTTTGAATGGCTACTGTAATTTAAGAATCCCTATTTTGAAGATAAATTTGTTCAAGAAAGTTAAAAATAGGTAATATGCACATACATATTAAAAAAAAAACCCTGAAAACTTCAAATAATCAAAAGGAAGAAGAATCTTATTTGCAGATTGAACATCCTGACTTTTTATAAAAGCAAGCCTTTCCTATTTTTCTCTGGGACAGGTTATGTGACAGAGAAGGCTAAAGATGAAGAGGATCAGCAGGGATTGTATGGCAGCACAGGGTCAGAAAGGAAAAGAACCTAACATTTTCTTCCAGAAACGGAGAAGGCAAGTTTTTCTCACTACATCCTAAAGTCTGAGAACACTATCTGTTAGCCTCTATTGATACTGGGAAAAGATCATCTGGTTTTTGGGCAACCATGCTGGCAGGTATAATCATTGTCACTTTGAGAGGAATGGAGGTAGTTGATTTTTAACATAGAGCCGAAGTCCAAGGCTAGCTAAACTAGAAAGTGAATGGGTTTATTAAAAAGGTGTGGACCACAGAATGGATGTCATTAGAAATGGGATCTAAAATCAAGAACCACAGTCTACTTGATGACAAAATAATCTGTCTCAGTCCACCAGTGAAAACTAGAGAAACACCATTCATGAAAATGATTTATCAATTTCGATAAAGTTGAAGGAAGGGCAGGGGACAGAAAAATGAAGTACTTAACAAGGCTAACTCTGAAATCATACTTTTTATTCTTAAGAGAAACTAGTTATTTTTGGTTAACTGGTATCCAGATGTTTCAAAGGAACACGAATGAATACACACATCTACAAACTTCAGGCAAGCACAAAGCCTTTTAACTTTATTACCACAGATATGCCTTAGTATGTCCAATAGTCTAATGGTTGGTGCACACTAAGTTTCTCTAGGAGAAATAAACTAGCTGGAGTTGCCACAGTGATAGAGAAAACAAACCAGCTCATTACTCTAAAAAGATTCAGTGAAAACCACAACTATCTTGAAATTTTCCTTTTCCTAGATGACTCAAAACCAAACATACACATATAACCACTCCCTAGCTACCATTATTTTATATGATGAGTCATTAAACATTTATGAAAATTCAGATGGTTTTTACAATTACTTGAACTTGATCTCTTAAAGGGTATGGTTTATTCATCAGAAATCCAATTTCTAACAGTATTCTAAATTATTTATTAAATAAATAAAAATTCTACACCAAGCATAGAATGCCAAGAAAAGCAAAAGTCTTAGAACTCTTAAAATAAATTAATGCACTAACACTTTCACCATGTATTCACCAGAATTTATTTTCTCAGTTAATATTGATATACTTTTCTAACTCACAATAGAATAGCAACTGAATTAAAAACAAAGAGTGGAGGGAAAGAGGCAGTAAAGAACTAAAGCCCATCAGCAAGTAACAAATACCTGGAATCCTAGAAGCATCAGATACAAACTCAAATATTCAGCACTGGGAAGGAACATTTTGCATAGGAACAAAGAAAACCCTTATACTTATTATTATTATCATTTAGTACTAGAGATTGAATTCAGGGATGCTTAACCATGGGGCCAAATCCCCAACCCTTTTTATTTTTTGAGACAGTCTCCTTAAAGTTGCTTAGGGCCTTGCTTTAGTTGCTGAGGCTGGCCTCAAACTTGTGATTCTCCTGCCTTAGCCTCCTGGGTCACTGGGATTACAGATGTGAACCACCATGCCCTGCAAAATCATATACTTTGGTTTCACAATATCAAAGTACTATTCTATGTAAGAAGTCAGGGAAACTTTGTCCTGTTATCCAGGTCTTTCATTAGTTTAATGATTTTGAAGAGATAGTTTCCTGGGAAGCAAATGTTTAGCTGCTAATGGAAATATATTTCATTTAAAATTTAAAATTATATAATAATGTGCTTGTATTTTCATTAAAATTTGACTCTCCCTTGACTATCTCTCTTGTGCCTAAAGTCTCCTCCTTAGGAGTGACCTTTCTTAGTGATATAAAATGTATATAGTTTGAAATCACTTCCCTACATTTGTATATGTACATCTTAAACATAAAGCTTTGTTTTGTGCTTAAAAACTTACTGCCCTGTAGGTGAAGATCATACATTAGAAGGAAGATCTTGCTAATTTTTCTTTTTTCTGTTTTTGCACTGGGGATAGAACATAGGCTTCCATTCATGCTAAACAAACACTATAGCACTGAGCTAAGCCCTAATCCCCTGATTTTTTCTTTACATTACAAACCCCTTATTCCGACAATAACAGTTTAGGCACAGACCTTCATTCCAAATAGGTTGGAAATGATGCTAAAATACTGAGCATAAAGTTGGATAACATTTAGTAAAAGATAATAGTAACTTGTTATAAAAAGGTTCAAAGAGGTAAAGGCTTGGAACGTCAGATATCATTTCATATAAATTATTTACAAGTCAAGGTGATATTTGAGATGGGTCTTCAGAGAGGAAGAATTATTGGCAGGAGGGAGGCAAGGCGTGGATGGGCACTGTAGACCGAGGGACTGCACTACGCAAGGGCATGAATGAGAAAAATGTGCCTGTACTTCTTTCTTTTTTTAGTACTGGGGATTGAGCCCAGGGCTTTGGGCATGCTAGGCAAGTACTCTACCACTGAGCTACATCCCTTGGGCTCTTTTAAAAAAAAAATTGAGGTAGACAGCCTTGAATTGTCCAGGAGAGCCTTGAACTTGAGATGCTCCTTCAGACTCCTGAGCAGCTAGCATTACAGGTGTACTCCACCATAGTCAGTATAAGCCTATATTTCCAAAGATCATTTTATATCAGATTTCCTTAATCAAAATCCCCTCTTTTTTCCTAATATAGTAGTCCTTCTTATTTGCAAGAGATTCTTTCCAAGACTCCCAGTGGATGACAGAAGTTATGGATAATACTGAATCCTTTACACACTATGTTTTATTCCTATACATACCAATGATAAACTTTCACTTGTCACTTAAAGGAAACACTTTATGGCTTCTCTTTGGCATATCTAAATGACTAGCATTACTTTTTTTGTGCTTTGGAGTCATTAATAAGCAAAGTAAAAATTACTTGACATAAGCACTGCCATTACCAAGATAGCTACTGATTAATGGGGCAGGTAGCAAAACACAGCATGGATGCTCTAGACAAAGGGATGATTTGCGTCAGGTGTGGGACTTCATCCCACTACTCAGAATAGTGCACAAATTAAAACCACTTTTTAATATTTTCAGACTGAGGATGATTATGGGTAACTGAAAGTAAAAACAGAAAATGGGGGGAATACTATAACCCTTTTCTATCCTTGGTACCACCATTTTTTCTACCAGTCTTTCAGCGTACGAATTTTGTAGTTATCTTTGACATTTTCCTTCATCCCATATGTACCCGGGAGGGGAACACCCTCTTTTCTTCAGAATATTTTGTCTTTTCTTTTTCATTCCCTATCATTAACTATCACCTCTATTCTCAGTTCCAATGTGGCACAGTTTTTGTGCCCTCCTGCATTTATCAATATCCATCCAACAAACCTAAAAGGAAAACTTATTCTACTCACACACTTCTAACACCAAACATGGGTTTTCTAAATTGCTGCAGACTCCAAGTGGGTATTTTACAATTCTGACACTAACCACCCAGCGCTAGTACAGACCCTATAGGTTAAGGGCTCAGTCTCCCAAGATTGTCCCTCACTTCAGACACTAGATGCACACTTTAGTCCAACTTGGCTACAAGTTAGGGGTTCCCATGACCCCCTCCACATGTTCAATAATTTGCTATCACACCTCACAGATCTCAGGGTACTGACTACAGGAGCTTCCATTCCCAAAGAGCTAGAGGTATGTTACCCTCCTGACACACAGATGCATTTACCAACTTGGAAGCTCTTTGAATTTCCCATCATCATTTAGGACCACCCCCCTCCACTTTTTTGAGGTTTACTACACAGGCATGACTTTATATCATTAGCCACTGGTGATTAATTTATTTTGAGACAGGGTTTTGCTAAGTTTTACTTAGAGTCTTGCTAAGTTAGCTGAGGCTGGCTTTGAACACGTGACCCTCCTGCCTCAGGCTCCTGAGCTACTGTTATTACAGGTGCATATTGTGCCCAGCTTTAAAAACTCTTTATGAACAGTTCCCTCAACAGAGCATGGTACTTGATGAATAGGCAAGCAAGAAAACAAGCCGGGGATGGTGGCGTACACCTGTAACCCCGGCGGCTTGGGAGGCTAAGGCAGGAGATTTGAATTTAAAGCCAGCCTCAGCAACTTAGTGAGACCCTATCTACAAATAAAAAACAAAAAAAGGGCTGGGGATATGGTTCAGTGGTTAAGCGTCCCTGGGTTCAATCCCGGTACCAAAACCAAACAAAAAACAAAACACCAAACCAAACAAAAATCAGTAGGTCCTTTTGTTACAGCGCTGGGGATCGAATCCAGGTAAGCAATGGACAAAACATCTTTTTTTTTTTTTTTTGGGGGGGGGGAGGGTACTGGGGATTGAACTCAGGGACACTCGGCCACTGAGCCACATCCCCAGGCCCTATTTTGTATTTTATTTAGAGACAGGATCTCACTGAGTTGCTTAGGGCCTCACTAAGTTGCTGAGGCTGGCTTTGAACTCACGATCCTCCTGCCTCAGTCTCCCAAGTGCTGGGATTACAGGCGTGGGCTACCCTGCCCGGCGGACAAAACATCTTAATGAAAGGTCCTTATTCAGTAAACCCTTAGTATGGATACCATCACCCTTGATCATTCCTATACACTTATGATAACATAAAACAACAACAATAACAAACAAAAATAGGACTTCAACCTTTACAATTTTCATTTGTACTATCTTTCACATTTTCCTCCAACCTAGAAGCAATGCAGAAAAATCAGGTCTGGTATACTTTCCCCAAGAATAATCAAAAGAAATGACAATGACTCATGATAAACAGAATTTTTTTAGTGTTTATTGGAGACTTTAAAATTATTCAAGTGAAATCCCTTAAAGACAAATGATAAGTTAGTTGTTCTAACATTAATCTGTTAAATAGCAAAGGTTTTCACACCTCTTCCAATGGAAAGCTTTTTAAAATGTTATTTCATTGCCTTAGCAATTAAAATACATACACTAAAGATAGAATTTCTCATGAGGCTCATGTGCAAAGTTGTTTGAACACACATTATTTCCTAGGAAGAAGGTAGGTTATAACACCTGGTAACAAATTTCCAAAGGTAGGCAAGATCCAAAGTTCTTAGGAATCATCTTGGTCCTGGAATAACATGGTTCTCAATTAGTGTTTACCACAAGATACAATTTGTAACTTTTTACATGAACAAGTCCCAGACAATAATGATTAAGAAGGTGGGTGCTAGAATCAGAGGACCAGAGTCTGAGCTCCAATTCCACTATGTACTACCTGTGTCACCTTGTCAAAGGGTAGACACATCACTCTTTTTAGTTTTTGCTGTATTTGGAAATCAGGACAACCATTTATCTCATTAAGCATAAAAGAAAAAATTCTTAGCTCTCATCATCCCTTGCTTTGCCAACTGGTCTCTGAGAAGGCAGAATGAATGTGACTTCAAAATTACCAAGGTTCAGCCTCTTTTTAATAAAATTAGTTAAAAAGGTCTTAAGTAGACCTTTTTATTTTTATTTTGGGTACTGGGGATTGAATCCAGGGGCACTCCACCACTGAGCCACATCCCCAGCCCTATTTTGTATTTTATTTAGAGACAGGGTCTCACTGAGTTGCTTAGGGCCTTGCTAAGATGCTGAGGCTGGCTCTGAACTCACGATCCTCCTGACTCAGCCTCCCAAGTGCTGGGATTACAGGCATTCGCCACTGCTCCCAGCAAATAGACCTTTTTAGTTTGTCTTGTCCTTCATAAACCCTTTCCTCCTGTCTTTATCAGTAGTTTTTCATATATGAATACTTCCACTTGATTAGTGAGTAGTTCAATTTGAATTTTTGCTTCTGGAAGGGGAAATATTGATTTATCTGACGAGCTAGATTAGGTTTAGATAACAACTTTGAATTTAAGCGCCTTCAATGATTATCTTGCAGGATACAGGAATTATTGGACATTTATGGATTGATGTACTTTATTAGAGCAATACTAGAGATTTTTCTTCTTACCTGTGTTAAGAACTAAACCTGATTTTCCTAAGCAATCTAATCCATTACCAACCGTGGTAAATCCAATTTTCCCACTACAAGCCAGAGGGCTCAATTTTTTATTTCTTGGACTCAAAAGTTAAACACTACCAGTTTTATCAGAGTTTAATAATCCTGGTGCTTAGCCTCCAATTTGTGATGCCCCAATTCTTACAAAGTGTATTTTGCATGAGTGAGCAGTGTTTGTCTTCCTGCACATAGGATTTTTTACTGCCAGAGCAAACTTGCTAAATGGATTCACACACAAATGATGGGAAGACTAAGTGACAATATGATGCACACGCCTCCCCTGGTATCATAGGTCTTTATTTTTTAACGTATTTAGGAGGAAAAGTAATATGTGGCTTCCATGAAATAAAAAGGCCTTTATAATGGTAACACTATATATATAATAAGTTAAATGTTTCCCCTCTCCAGTGAAGACAGGGTATCTCATTTTTAATAGTATTAGTATGGAAGTGCCATCTTCCTCAAGGTACTGCCATTCATCACACAATGAGGGGAATCATAGTCCTACAGGGCCTCCAATCCTCCCTGGTATTCTGTCATCAAAAGACCATCTACCTCTAACTGCTGCTTCTTGCATTTTGGTTCTTAAAGCACATCCCAGGGTTAACATAAAGCATACTTTTAAATTTACAATTAAATAAAAGATTTATTTTTATCAGCAAACTACATTTACAAACTGTTAACTTATTAAAATGATGGTTTTAGAAAGTTCTAAGATGGGAGGCATCATTATGGAAGAATTTTGACTTAATAGTTTTAAAATCAAGACAATGAGGGACAGGCTTAAAAACTGATTTCTACGTCAAAGGATTGCTATTATTAATTTGTACTCTTTCCCCCAAATAACATTATTTTTATGGGGGGCATTATGGGGGGCAGGGTTTAAACCCAGGGGTACATTACCACTGAGCTGTGTCTTAGGCCCTTTTTACTTTTTATTTCAAGACAAGGTCTCACTAAATTGCTGAGGGCCTTGCTAAATTGCCAAGGTTAGCCTTGAACTTGCAATTTGATTATCCTCCTCCTGGCTTAGCCTCCAGAATTGCTGGGATTAAGTCACCCTGCCTGACCCCAAATAAGTGATAAACTTTCTACTAAAAAGGCAGATTGGGCTCAGGCAAAACCATGGTCAATTAAATATAGAATTTACTTTGAGAAAGTTAATAGGAATGATCTTTAATACTTTCAACATATCAGAACCATTGATTAAGTCTTCTTAAATTAATCACTCATTCTCACAATACTGATCTTTGCTGATTTTTTTTTTTTTTTTGTAGTGGGAATTGAACTCTGGGCCTCACACATACTAGGCAAATACTATACCTTTGAGCTACATCTCCAGCCCTTTTTGTTTTGAGACAGGGTCTTGCTTAGTAGCTCAGGCTGACCTTAAATTTACAATTCTCTTGCCTCAACCTGCTGAGTAGGATTAGCTGGGATTATGGACATGTGCCACCATTCTTGGTGCTGAAAATATTTTTAAGGCCTCACTCAAAACTTCTCTTCATAGCCTATAGCACACCTTTCTTCAAATTCTTAACAGAGGTCATCTAATGACCTCAGTCCTCAGTTAAATATGGTATTTGGAAAGCGAACAAAAACAATGTACTATTAAATGGACACTTTAAATATTCACTGGTCACTTCCAGGTATTTAAACCACCTCTTTGCTTTACAGATATAACTAGTTTGTTGCTTTGCTTCAACCTTTGAGGATTTTATTTTAGGAAACTCAGGTTGCTATGGAGGAAAGATTAGATACAGAAAGATTAGGGCTGGGAAAAGGATGATGAGGACCAGATGAGGTTCTCCTGCAAAGGATACCGGAGAGAAGACGGTGTAGTGGCGGGGTGCGGAGTGTAGCTAAAATACTTAAGAGGGAAAGACTTACTGAAGTTGAGATTATCAAAAGCACTTAATTGCCTAACATATTCTGTACTTTTAAGAGCCAAATGGGGACCAAGACAGTTAACCATTTTTTTTTTTAATTTAAAAGATAGGGTCATCTGCAGTCCTCTTTATATTTTATTTTGAGTTAGGGTCTCACTAACTTGCTGAGGCTGACCTGCCTGGGATAGCCATTTTAGAGAAATACTGCAATTTAGTATTTTCTGCATGTTACCTCTTTCTCCAATATCCTTGTTTGCTTTTCATGGGAGTCTGAATTTGAGTTTCTGGTTTGAAGAATAAGGGAGTGGTAGGAAGAGGGAAGGCAGTGTAGGAGAATGACAGTATGCCCCTTTACATAATTTGGAGCTGAAAGGGAAATTAGAGGTCAAAGTGGTTCCAACAGCTTTTAACAGAGGAAACCACAGAGCTAAAGGACAATTAAGCGTCAAAGGTAGAAGTAGGTGGGGTCTATGCAAATTTAGTAAATCATTAAACCCTCCGCAGCAACCTTTGTTCCCCTGCTGAGAAAGGGGTCACAGCTTAAGTTTTTCTGGTAGAGAAATTTCTAAAAATTACCCTTAGAAGTCAGACGCCAGTACAAGAGCAGGAGAAAGGGTTGAGGCAAACAAAGGGTCTAGCCCAACCTCCTCCATTTTATTAGTCAATTCACCTCTAGCAAGACTTCACCTCTCTGGGTTCTTTATTTTACTTAATTTTTTTTAGCAATAGAAAAAAGGTGGTTTTGTCCTTTTTATTTTAGGATACTTTTAAACACATATTGGGCAATGTACTGGAAGTAGGGGGTGAGGGGAAAAGCTTATTTGTTTGAAGAAATCAATCTGACTACATACACCAAATCTACAGACATCCGATAACTGAAACTACAGGATACTTCAGTGACTACTAAATTGTAACTGACTCATCTCTCGTCTTCACCTAGTTATCTTTTCCTTAAGCTCAAATCTGGTACTAGCCAGGACCAGTACACACCCCTAGGGCTATTTCATTCCATTGGCTGGCAAGCCATTCTGCAGTCTACACCCTTTAATGTCAGGACACCCGGTGTTAATTTGTCAGAGACACTGTACTATTTTTTTTGGGGGGGGGCGGCACAAAACAAGCTGTTAAAATGTAAAAACAATGCACAAGATTAACAAGCGTTTAGTAATTTCCTTTGGTTAATAAAACTGTCAAGATTTCGAACTTTGAAGACTAGTCATTTTCTATTTTCTTACATCATCTGTTACTATTGCAAAAAAAAGTCTGAACATTCCATAATTTGCATTCGGGGGATGAGTCAGAAACCTACAAAAACTCGCACAGCAGCATCGGATGGGCTAGCGGTCAATTATCACCTTCTCCAGAAAAGCATTTTGTAGGAACGGGACTAAAAGATCGGTGCGGTGTCCGCTCAGCATACAGCATTAGCATACAGAGGTCCGGGACCATGGCTTGCGAGGGCTGACTACACTGTGGTTTTAGGGCGGAGAAATCAGTTATCTTCCAAACCTGCCACACCCAAGGCAGGCTGGCCCGGGAGGGGAACTTGGGAGGGGTACACCGCCCGCCCAAGCTGGGCTCGGAGGGCGGGCGGGACGGGGCCCGGCGAGCGCTCACCTCCCTTGCAGGGCGTGCGGTGCTGGCTGTGCTGGGCCCGGTAGCCCTCGATGACCTCCCAGGAACCGTCGTCGCGCCGAATGGGGAAGGAAAGGCTCAGCACATGGTTGCAGGGCTTGATGATTCGCAGGATGCCTCGCACCCGGTTCCGCTTCTGCTCCTCGCTCTCCCGGGTCTTCAGGTCCTCCACCAGCTTATCCTCCACGATGCTGGCACCACGGTCGAAGAAGCCCTCCACCATCTTGAAGAAGTTGGGGTCGTCTTCGCGGTCGGCCGCCGCCTCGCTGTAGTGGCGCCGGGCGGGCGGCGTGAGCCCGGGTTGCGGGGTGGCGGCGGCTTGTCCGCGGGCCCAGCCCAGGAACGCGGCCGAGTCGGCAGCCGCCGAACTCAGCACAGCGGGTCCGGCGCGCGACAGCAGCAACGCTTCGCCCAGGCGGCAGTACATGGCGCAGAGTAGAGGGAGAGGCCAGCGGGCCGCAGGAGAGGTGCGCTCGGAGGCCTGGGACTGAGGGAGGAAGGACTCAGCGCGGGCAGCCCTTTTAAGCTGCAGCTTCCTGCCTGCCTGGCTGTCCCCTCCCCTCGACCGCTTGTCGTCTAACGGGGAGGACGGACTTCGGCGACCGCGCGCCGCCTCGGGCGCCCGGCCTCCGCCTCCGCCCCGGCCTCGCCCGGCCTCCCAGGCGGCGGCGCGTGCCGGCCTGGCGTCGGGGGCGCGCAAGCGCGGGCGGTCGTGACACGCATGCTCACCGGCGGGCGAAGGGGAGGGGCGGGCACTCGGGCGGCCGGATCTTTTGGGAGTCTGTCCCCTGCTTCCTGGGGGGCTTTCAGGTGTGTGCCGCTGCGGGGAAGGGGAGCCGGGTGAGGGAGGGGACCCTGGCCTCTTGGGGGCGCTGAAAGGCGTAGTTGCGGGGTCTGGGCGAGGGCGAAGCCTGTAGGTTTGGCCTTGGGCCCGGGGCGTATGAGTCATGTTTCCGCCGGCCTATAGGAGGGGCGGCCTCGGGCCGGAACCAAGTGTGCGGAGCACAGGCGCTTGGGGCTGGAAAGCGATGAGGAACAATAGGGATTGAGATCCGGCTCAGGGCTGGTCCTCCACCGGAGAGAGGAAAGTTTTCATCACTAGTCAGACTGCAAGTCGCGGGACTGGGGAATCCGTGACCTACTGTTTTTTGCTAGCCAGGTTTTTAATTTGCCCCACTCTACTACGTAGTGATGTGAAGATAAAAGTGACGCAAAGCACCCCCGCTGTCTTCTAGCATTCGTTGGCTCTGCTTCCTATTTTCTAGAATTATGGTCATGAAATAGTCTAAAACAAGGCAAGTTGTAGAAATGCGATTATGCTCAGGAAAAAGTTCTCTGGAATATATTATGTATTCGTTAAATGGTCCAGGATATGATTCGTAAACTAAACCTTAGGAGAGATCAGTTACATACTTAAATACGTGCTAGGAAATGCTACATCTAATGCACTTCTTTGAGTAAGATGACTTTAAAAAGTCTAATGACTCAGCCATTAAGGAAAGCTACCAAATGCCACATGACCAGAGTTAGTGGTTCTATAGTACTTTGGTGGTTTTCAAATGGCATCTTTCTAGCCAGGCGCGGTGGCACACGCCTGTAATCCCAGCGACTCGGGAGGCCGAGACAGGAGGATCACAAGTTCAAAGTCAGCCTCAGCAACTTAGCGAGGCCCTAAGCAACTCATGAGACCCTGTCTCTAAATAAAATACAAAATAGGGCTGGGGATGTGGCTCAGTGGCCGAGTGCCCCTGAGTTCAATCCCCAGTTCCAAAAAAAAAAAAAAAAAAAAAAGTTTACTCAAATGGCATCCGTCTGTGTTTCCTGACATTCATCTATTAAATGACTTTATTCATCTATTAGAATATGGAAGAAAAATATTATAATTTTCACATTATGTAAAATATAAGGTGACAACCTAGATCAAGTACATCCTCTTATCTCAGTGTACTCTGAAAGCCAAATTATTTTTTTAAGAAATGAAACATATTTTGCCGTTTTCGCTAAATAAATGATAACCATTCATAGTAATTTTGTTTTTCAGCAGAAAAAATTCTCAAACCTGTATCCTGAATTTGTCTTGATGAGGAAAAGGTTAAGGTGCCAAATTTTGTTTTCACTTGATAGTATTATTTTACTACTTTATATTGTAGAAACAAACACCCCAATATCTGAAGTTTCAGAGTAACAAAACCCCAAACCTGAAGTTTCAGCAAAACCTAAGGTTAGCATTAGTAAGTTAATGGAAATGTTTTTCTTTTCAGGCTAATTCTTTGGTATATTTTGAGGAAAGTGGTTTAAGATACTAGTTTTATCTCTTTCTAGTTTTATCTCTTTCGTGATAACTGCAGACTTCAGAAAATAAATGTTTAACTTTTGCTTTTTCTGTGACTTGTTCACCTGAATTCAAGAAGATGGAATATAAGAAGTTTTGGAAGGGGTGACAAATAGAGCTGTGGAAATTCTTTTTTTATTGAGTATTTCCTATGTGTAGTTGTTTTACAAAATGGCTCTATGAGAAATCTATAAAAGTAGGTGTTTTTATTTTTAAAATGTTCATTGTTATAAAACTACATACACGTTGTAAAAAATTCAAATTGTACTGGTAAGTTTTTTTTTTTTTTTTTTTTTGGTACTGGGGATTGAACCCAGGGGCACTCCACCACTGAGCCACATCCCCAGCCTTATTTTGTGTTTTATTAGAGACAGGTTCTCACTGAGTTGCTTAGGGCCTCGCTAAGTTGCTGAGGCTGGCTTTGAACTCACGATCTTCCTGTCTCAGCCTCCCAAGTGCTGAGATTACAGGCGTGCACCACCGTGCCCAGCCTGGTAAGTTTTTTAAAGAAAGTGAAATTATCCAACCCCACCCCTCTTCCCCCATTTAGTAATAGTTGAAGTTTTTCCTTTTTCACCTTATATAAGATATTATAATCACTTATTTAACAGAAGAGGGAACTGAGGCTTAGAAACAAAGCAAATTGTTGGTGATCACCTAGATGGTAAATAGGCTAAGATTCAAACCCATGTATCTGATCCCAAAGTTTCATTATTTCTACTATTCTAAGAAGTATCTTAAACATTTGTTCCATTTAGTTTAAAATTGCTGTGACATAAAGTCTTTATGTTTCAGCTTTACATTTATGACTTCTTTTGTAAGATGTACAAATAGTTTGCAAATTAAAGTTTAGTTATTTGTAGTAATTTCTGGTTCAAAGGGGATCAGAATTTAACTTGAAGGGAATTTAACTTTTGGTCATTAGATGGCATTCAGCAAAAACAAGTTGGCTTTCTGCCTTTGAAATTTATGAGTTTTCCTTAGCTGTTTTAAAATTCTAGCTTCTCCTTGATCAGTAATGTGCTTTTGTACTTTCAAATGCTTCAGAAAACATTTTGGAAGAAGACTGTTAGAATAGTGTATAAATAGCATAGCATATAAACACATGAACAACAATCATTTGAAAAGTAATGTGGTGTGAAAAGGTACACATTCTGTCTCTCTAGATGTGTCTATTCTGTGTATTTCATTTAAATGGAATAATTCAATATGTGGTCTTTACTGATTGCCTTCTTTCACTTAGCATAATGTTTTTAAGTTTTACCCATGTAGCACGTATCTGTATTCCATTTCTTTTTATGGCTGGGCAGTAGTCATTGTATGGCTCTAGTACTTTTTTTTGCAGTGCTCTACCTCTGTAGTGCATCTACACTAGTTATTTTGACTATGAAGAATAATGCTGTTATGAACATTCTTGTACATGCTTTTGTGTGGACATATTTTTTCAGTGCTTGTGTATACCTAGGAGTAGAATTGCTGGATCGTATGGTAACTCTATGTTTTACCTTTTGAGTTAAACAAAAGGTAAATTGTTTTGCACAATGAGTTCACCATTTTAATTGCTGCTAGAAGTGTGTAAGAGTTCCAGTTTCTCTGTATCCTTATAAGCATTTGTTGTCTTTTTGATCATAGTCATCCTAGTGGCTGTGAAGTGGTATTTGCATTTCCTTGAGGGCTGTAGATGTTGAGTTTGTGTTTATTTTCACGTGCTTATTGTGTTAGACAGCTTTTCCTCAGCTGTGGCTGTGGCAGATACCTGAGATAAACAACTTAAAGGAGGAAAGATTTATTTGGCTCATGGCCTCAGAGGTTTCAGTATAAGGTCCACTGATTCCATTGCTTTTAGGTCTGTAATTAGTTAGAGACATTATGGTACCAGGATGTGGCAGAGCAAAGCTGCTCAGGAGAGAGGAAGAGAAAAGGAGTGGGAGGAAAACATATATCCTTTCTCCGTACACAGTTTTCTACTTCCTCCAACTGGTTCCAACTAGGCTCTGCCTCCTTACTGTTCTACCACCTCCCAATAATACAAATAATACCATCAAATTGCGACTCTCTCAATATATTAATCCACTGATGAGGTCAGAGCCCTCATGATTCATTATTTCTCCAAAAACCCCACCTCTGAACATAGCTGCATATGGGAACAAGACTTCAACACATGAGCTTTTGGGGGACAGTCCAGATCCAAACTATAATACTAATCTCTTTTCTTTGTAAAAATGTCAGATCCTTTGTCCATTTTTTAAGTTTGGTTATTTGTCTTATTGTTGAGTTGTAGGAATTCTTTATATATTCTAGATACAAGTTTCTTGTCGGCTACATGATTTCCAAGTGTTTTCTTCCATTCTGAGGGTTGTCTTTTCACATTTTTGATGGTATCTCTGAAGCACCAAAGTTTTAATTTTGATGAAGTCCAATTTTTAAATATTTTCTTTTGTTGTTTGTGCTTTATGTTATCTTATGTAAGAAATCCTTGTCTTATTGGAGGTTATAGTTATACCCATGTTTTCTTCTACAAGTTTTATAGTTTTAGGTTTTACATTCAGGTCTTGGATCCATTTTCAAGTTAATTTTTGTATATGTTGTATAGAAAAGGTCCAACTTTATTCTTTCCATATGGGTATATAGTTGTCATAGCACTAATTTGTTTAAAAGACTATTTCCTGCCCACTGAATTGTCTTCACATGCTCTATGGAAAATAATTATGGGCCTAAATAGGGTGAGCGTTTATACATATTCATTCCACTTATCCATGTGTCTATACTTATGCCAGTCCCATGCATTTAATTACTATAGCTTTGTATCAAATTTTGAAGTTGGTAAGCATGAGTCTTCCAGTTTTGTTCTTTTCAAGATCATTTGCTCATTTTGTGTCACTTGAATTTCTGTATAAATTTTAGGACCATGTCAATTTCTGCAAAGAAGTCAGCTGGAATTTTTATGGGGTTTATGGAGACTCTATAGATCAATTTGGGAATTAGTACCATTTTAACAGTGTTGCATCTTTCAGTTTGTAAACATGGGATGACTTTCCATTTATTTAGTACTTTAAAATTTCTCTTAGAAGTGTTTTGTTACTTTTAGAGGTTAAGTTTTGTACTTCTTAAGATTATAGCAACTGAGACAGCATTTCCCAAGGATTTTATTAGAAAGTAGACCTTCAAATTTTGTTAAATAACAGAATCATTGCTTGAGTGGTGAGCATATGTCAAGCCCAGAACAATTTAGAATCAAGTATAGAATTCAAGCTAATCAAGGCTGTAGCAGCAGCATTTTAGTTACATAAACTTATATATGATCATCTTAAGTGTTTTAGGAGAGTTGAGCTTTAAAATTTAAGGAATCAATCTGTGATTCTGAAATAAAATGTGTAATAAATTAATAAAAAATAGATTTAGTATTTCTTTAGTCAAATTTATTACAAAGTGTTTTATTCTTTTAATGTATAAGTGGAATTATTTTCATTTTCAGATTGTTCATGGCAAGTGTATAGCAATTCAATTGTTTATTGTATATTGACCTTATATACTTCAAGTTTACTAAGTTTTTTATTCTTGCTGTTTGTTTAGTGGATGCCTTAGGATTTTCTGTATACAAGATCCTGGTCATCTGCAAATAGTTTTACTTCTTCCTTTTCAATCTGATGTTTCCCCTCTTTAATTCTTTTTCTTTTTATTTCTTATTCTTTTTTTTTTCTTTGCAGTACTGGGGATTGAATCCAGCTTTACCACTGAGCTATATTTCTAGTCCTTTTATTTTTTATTTGTACAGGGTCTCACTGAGTTGCCCCGGCTGGCTTGGAACTTGTGATTCTACTGCCTTAGTCTCCTGAGTCTCTGGGATTATAAGCATGTGCTGCTGTACCTGACATTGTAATTTTATTTTGTGCATACACAGATGAGTACTAATTTTAGATTTAAGGATTTCAGTTTTCTGCCACATAAGCACAGTAAACATACTGTGCATGGAGGCAGTTTTATTTTGTTTCTCAGCTATCAGAAATGATGTTTACTAATAAGCATAGCTCAGCAGAAAAGGCAGACATTGCCTACAAATAATCATTCAACAGAATTATAAAAAAACTTAAAACCTGATTAGAGTAACTTTTCCCATGAGAAAATAGTAATCATGATAATAACAGTAGTAATAATATCCATGGTCTATTGAACTTTACCATATTTTGGCAATCTCATGACATTTTATTCCATTTTCTTGCTTAACATTACTCATTCTTTACTGTTTCATAGTATTTCATTGTATGGATGCATTGTACTTATTTTTCCAGTCTCTCATTGAGTGACATGTAAGTTGCTTCCAATATCTTGAAGTTGTAACAGTGCTATAATAACCTATTACATAGAACAGCAGTTCTCTTTTTGATCTCTTTACTTTCTTATGTGTAAGTTATGACTTAGGAAGAATTTAATAAACATCTAAATTTTGTTTTCCTATAAAATTGCTTAGTTCACATTTGACCTTAATTATTATCTTGTCTAGGATTTCAAAAGTGATGTCATAAAACCAAATGATATCACAAATCAAATATGTAACTTTTTCAACATAGACTTTTAAAACAAACAACTAAAAATCTTGAAATTTTTATCAGGCCCCATATTCCATATTTTTATGGATTTTAGTTCACATTAGTCATTGCTGAAGAAAGTGGGAGCAGGAGGGAAGCCTTTGCTAAAGAAGCAGCATATGCAGAATTTGTAGATAAATGAGATCATAGATTGCAAATATAGGGTAGCGTATATTTGGTTAAAAGCAATTTGATCAACACTGTAATTTGGCTTAAACAGCAGTTGGGTTGAAAATGAGTATTCTCTAGTTATGATTTTTTTTAGGTATTGGTAATTGTGGTGAATCATGGGTTGTTTTTCAAACTTTTGTGCTGAAACTTTCAGGATAAGGTTTTCTAGTATTTGCTTTTGTATTTATAATTGATTTTTCTGAAAAGTTTTTAATTGTGACTTTTTTCTCTTTAGTGAGCAAGCTTTTATAATAAGCCAAATAATAATAAAAGAAGTTGTATCAAAGAAAAGGATCTGAAGTTTTCAAGCTTTGTAGTCTTTTCTCCAAAACCCTGTTTCCTAATAAGTCAAATGTTAGTTATATCTGTTTGACTGGTTTAGTTTTCATTTTGCTGCATTTCTGAAGAACTTTCAACAGAAGTTTTATCAATTCCAGTTTAAGGATTCTTTACTTATAAGCAAACATGAAAAAATAATATGATCTTTATCTCTTCAAGTATAGCATTCAAGAAGTACATGAAGTCTCTTAAAAATTAACTGTGTTAAGATTGAATTCCGATTTTACCTACATGTTACTCACTTTGTCTTTTTCATTGTTTTTAAATTTGGGTTAATTTTTTTGTTAGATATAAAGAATAACAGACTGTTATTTATCATTCAGCTATATTTATTAATGTTTGTGGTGACTCTCTATAAAAGAAAATCTTTATCATGTTTTTAGCATTTTGTCCTTAAAAATTTTAGATCAGTGGTGATTTCAATATGTGACTGGACTTTGGATAATAAGAGAGAAAGTATAAGCTAAAAATTGGGGCATGTTTGTAAAGCTGTTAAAAGCAACATAAACTGAAAAATGTTATCAGAGAAGCAAAAAGTACCTTCTACTTGACCATCAGGGAAAAATTAAGGAGGAAAGACTTTATGTGAAATAGATGTGAATACAATTACATTAAGTTTGGTCCTTACAGCAATTAGAATTTTAAAAGGGCAGAGAAGATAGGTGGCAGTGAAGCAGTAGGGATTAAGGTTAGAGAGGGTGTTAGTGTTGAGTCAACTAAATATCTGAGACCTAACTTCCTGATCTGATATTGTGAAGTGAACAGTTATTTGCTAGCTAGATTAGTTAGTGTGCTTTGGTTGTCAGGTATCAACAATATCCAAACAAAATGGCTTAAGCTTAACCATAAACTAAGATAACTGTTGTCTACCAAGAATATAGGGGCAGGGCTTTTCCATTGTTGGTACTAAGGTCTGTGAGACTATCAGATGCTCAAGTACTATTCTCTCTGTTATATTCAGCACATTAGTGATATTTATCCTAATGGTTTTAAGATGGCTTTAGCAGCTCAGGGTAGACAGGGTTCACATAGAGGCACAACCAAATGCTAAAGAGAAACAGCATTTTCCTCCTGTGTATACCCCTTTATTATTGATGATAGCCTTCTCCAAAGGCTTGCTATCCAGCTTCAGCTCTCTTAGGCCCCAGAGATAGGATTGGGTTACATGTACATGCTCTTGATTGTAAGGGAGATGAGAAAGAGGACTTTATTATAGAGGAGACTTTTTTTGGGGGGGGGTACTGGGGATTGAACCCAGGGGCACTCTACCACTGAGCCACATCCCCTGCCCTATTTTGTATTTTATTTAGAGGTAGGGCCTCACTGAATTGCTTAGGCCCTCGTTCAGTTGCTGAGGCTGGCTTTGAACTTGTGATACTCCTGCCTCAGCCTCCCAAGTGCTGGGATTACAGGAGTGCGCCACTGCGCCCGGCCTTAATGATGATTGTTTTCAGATTATGCCTCCTGGGTTTGAACATTGTTCACGTATAAAGGAATAGTTTTACACTATGATGTTTATTCTGTTATTGTTTCTGGAGGACAGAACAGAAACCCATCCTCAGCTTCTGGGGTTTATAATGAGATATCAGTACTTAAATGATTCAACAGACTTTCTGACGACATTTCCATGAGAGATTTGCTACTGTCATTGGAGTATGTAGACAAGTGGTTTAAAATAGTGAGGGCAGCCGGGTGTGGTGGCGCATGCCTGTAATCCCAGCGGCTCGGGAGACTGAAGCAGAAGGATCACAGATTCAAAGCCAGCCTCAGCAGGGGCAAGATGTTAAGCAACTCAGTAGAGACCCTGTCTCTAAATAAAATACAAAATAGGGCTGGGGATGTGGCTCAGTGGTGGAGTGCCCTTGGGTTCAATCCCCAGTACCAAAAAAAAAAAAAAAAAAAGAAGAAGAAGTTTGTGATGAGAGGCTCAAATTAAAGTAAGTGTTTATCCCCTACCTTCATGTCAGGTATTATTAATGGTCTGTAGTCAAAAAAGAAATTATTTTGAATAACACTCTTTTTTGGTAGATTCTTATAAATTGGCTCTAATGAGTTATAGACTTTGGCTATCTTATTTTAATTTCATATTCTTTTCTCTTTTTATGATCAATAACACAAAAAAATGTGAGCCAGCTCACATGAGAGGAAGAATCCCTATTGGCTTTAAATTAAATAGAACAAACTAAAAAACTCAAGTATTGAGAAATTCTATTTCCTTACCTTCTATGGTTTTCCTTTATTTTAATACTTTCTTGGGGGAAAAATTTAAAAAGTATACAAGTGAAAATAGCAGACTGTTCCATAAGTCCATGATAACTCTGTTCTTAGGCTACAGGTGATTGATTGCCTTTTAGGCAGATGCTCCACTTGTTCAGTCTGAATGCTGGCCAGAAGTCTGTGATGTGACTTTAACTGAAAAATGGCTTTCCTGTTGTAATTTCATTTTTAATCTATATGTATCATTATAATATCATTGCTTCCCTTTATAAAGAGATCTATTTTTTTTAACCCAAACATTAATGGTACATATTAGGCAATAGCATCATAGTTCACTGTCACTGGAATGTGTGTTTATGTATGTCTTTGAGGAAGGGGAGGAATCCTATAGGAGAAGAAGTGGCGAGGTATCAAGAGACATCTTACCAGAGATTACGTTTCTACATAGGGACAATTTATTGACTTTCCCAATTATTCTCTATTGTATACTTATTCTTTGTGGTGTTTGAATCTGTAGATAGGGATTTTCATAGGTTCGAGGATATTTTCATCTGCTACCACATCAAATACTATCTCTGCCCCCTTGTGTCCTCTTTATCTTCTGTGTCTGTCTACTCTTGTAAAATGCTAAAAGTATTTTCCAACTTTTAATTTTTCTGTGCTTCATTCTGTAGGTGCCTTTGAGGAAGCAGAGTGCCTCCTTAACCCGAGTTTGCAATTCCCTGAACCATGAAACTATGCAAACCTTGGTTACAGGACTTGCAGGGACTGGTTTACTTTTAGATGACTATTACTTTGAGAATATTGCCCTTTGGGGCCACAGGTCATTGTGGGGAAATTCTCTTATTAGGCTCATCATTTAATGTGGGTTCTGTGCTTTAAATTTGTTCCCCTTAACCATGAGGCCCTCAAACAGAAATATTTTTCTATTGACCAGATGCTCTCAGATCAAAAGCAGCTCCATTGCTAATTTTCCCTACATTCCTAGTTTTCCTTTACAGTTTTGGCTGAGTAACTCCTTACTATCTTGTTATCTCTTTGTGACTTTTAAGAATTTGTTTTTCATACTTCACCTAGTATTTTTAGTTGTTTTAATGGGAAATATTGATCGAAATCTAGCTCACCATTTTGAAAAATGAATTTAGGAAGTTATTTATGTATTGCTAATATTGATCATGATTAAATTAAAACATACATTTTACTTGAAGTTGCATTATATTTATAGATTCATGAGGGCAGCATTGACATCTTATTGTTTAAAAAGTGTGGAACATCTTTTTATGATATGCAGTGTCAGTTTTCTTCAGTAAAGTTTGTGTGTGTGTGTGTGTGTGTGTGTGTGTGTTACTGGGGATTGGACCCAAGGCTTTGTGCATGCCAGGCAAACACTCTACCAACTGAGTTATATCCCCAGCCCTTCAGTAAAGTTCTTATGGGCTAGATTTTATGCCTTTGCAGTTTGTATTCATATATATTTTTTTAAAAAATTAATTGTTTTTGTGATCTGGGGATTGAGCCCAGGAGCTAGTACATATTAAGCATGCACTCTACCATTGAGGTATATCCCAAGTCCATATTTTAATTTTAAAGAAACTTGCCTTTATGATTTGTATGTTTCCATTTTAAATGGCTTTAACCTGGAGAAGGTATCCTATGATTTTAGGTGTCATATTTCTAGGACTGTATAATTGTATTCTTTTTAAAACAGAAATAGAAACTTATTTTTGGTCTTTTATTTGACTTTAATATCCAAATTAAAAAATAGTTGTTGTCTACTTTTAACTTGTGTGTGTGGTGCAGGGACTTGAACGTAGGATCTAGTACATGCTAGGCAAGCACTCTACCGTTGAGCTATGCCCTGCTATCCACTAATTATTTTTAACTCTTTAATGTTTGAATTTCTGAGAAAATTTGGGGTTTATTTTATGTATCACACTTTTATTCTGTCTTATTCATTCATGTAGGAACCATTTATTAAGCCTTATTATCAGTCAGACATTGGGGTAGATGGTAAACAAGACAAATATCTCTTCTAACAATGGAACTTTCATTCCATTGAGGAGGCTACTGATTGCAAGAGTGGTAGGAAGAAAATAATAGGGTATTGCATTACAGGATGATTAGTAATACTTAACATTACATAGGGTGCTCAGAGATGGCCTCTTCATGGAAGAAACATTTAAGCTGAAACAAAAGGATTGAATTGAAGCAACCTAAATAAAGAGCTATGGGCAAAGCATTCCAGGTAAAGAAAACAGCAAGTGAAAAAACCGTGGTACAGAAAAGACCTTGACTTTTTTAGAAATGGACAGAAGCCCATTCTGAGTGGAGAATGGTACTGGGGATTGAACCCAGGAGCACTCCACCACTGAGCCACATCCCCAGCCCTATTTTGTATTTATTTAGAGACAGGGTCTCACTGAGTTGCTTACGGCCTCACTAAGTTGCTGAGGCTGGCTTTGAACTTGTGGTCCTCCTGCCTCAGCCTCTCAAATGCTGGGATTACAGGTGTGCGCCACCGCGCCCGGCCAGACTACACATTTAAACATACAAAGATAATACTTTTCTTATTTCTCTGTAAGTAAAATTTTCTTAGCTATAGACCTTCCTACTTCTACTGAGTAGAAGATGATCCTGCTAAACCATCTTGCCAATTTAGGATAAAGTCAGTAGCTTCGAGTTTAGCTAAGTTAATTCCAAATTAATTCAAACCCTTGGGTAAATACTTGGTCCTTTTGGGTAAATGCTCAGTTTTTCCACATACCCTTGCCCCCAACAGGACAGGAGATATTAGTAAATAAGTCTTTTTCTTGGCATTGAGGAGGTGGCATCTCATCTTTGGTTCATCCTCTGTCCTTCTGGGCCATTGCTAATGACTGGCTTGGTCTTAAATGGTGCTTTCTGCCCCTGCCACATATGAGGCTGATGTCCTTGCTGCCTCTGGTCATTAATCTATGCATGCTGGTCCTCCTGAGTCTCAGGATTTTTTGGGCTTACTGGCTCAAAGGAAGTTCCTCAGTGGTGTTCTGCATCATGCTGGTCTGTTTGGGAAACTGAGAAGCTTTTCAAGAATATAGTTTGGGCATATCACTGGTTATTGCACTGCTACCAAATGTGATCTAGTGTTAGATGCAAGGTTTTGCTGAATGTGGTTCCCTGGATCATAACATGGGAAAGGAAAATGTAATTATCTTCTATTCTGGTCCTTCCCCACTGACATATTGGAGATTTTTCTCACCCTTCCTCACAGTAAGATCTCCAGATGGGACAGGAGGTAAAATCTGAACTTATACTTAATATACCTTCTCTCTCTTGTTTGCTTCTGAACTCTTTAAGTTTTTATGTTGTCTTGATCATTTTGGGGGAACTACAGTTGTTAATACCTCTCTCTTCCTCTAGCTCTAGTTTACAATATGAACTATGTCATCAAAATATTCTTGTTTTGGTTAGTAATATTTAAAGCCATATTTTTAGAATTTTAAAAAGCTTTCTTTTAAGTTCTTAGATCTTACTATTGATGTCCTTATTAGCTTTCTAAGAATTACAATGAATGGATCAAAGACCTAAGTATAGGAGCTAAATATAAGAAAAACTCAAACTCGTATGAGAAAATGTAGGTGTTAATCTTCATGACCTTGAATTAGGCAACATCTTCTCAAATCTGATATCAAAAGTGTAAGCAGCTGGGCCGGGGATGTAGTGGTAGAGTGCTTGGCTAATATATGTGAGGCCCAGGATTTGATCTCCAGCACTATAAAGGGGGAAAAAAAAAGATAAATTGGATTTTGTCAAAATTAAACTTTTGTGCTTCAAAGAAAAGCAAGCAAAAAGAAAACAAACAAACAAACAAACAAAAAACTGGGTGGAGTGGTGTGTATACTTGTAATCCCAGTAATTTGGGAGGATGAGGCCGGAAGATTGCAAGTTTGAGGCCAGCCTGGGTGACTTAGTGAGAGTCTATCTCAAAATAGGCCTAGAGATGTAGCTCAGTGGTAGAGCTCCCCTGGGTTCAATTCCCACCCCTTCAAAAATTTTTGTTTTGAAGTAATATTAGGCTTCTATAGAATAGCTTTGATAAGATCTTCATGGTAGAGATAAATGCTAGATTGCTCATAGAGTAAATGGGAGTAGTTGGTGAAAGAGAGTAGATAATCGTTTTCAAAAAGCTTTGCTATGACCAGATGGGGTGGTGTGTGCCTGTAACCCAAGGAACTCAGGAGGCTGAGGCAGGGGGATTACAAGTTCAAAGTCAGCCTCAGCAACTTAGGCCCTACGCAACTTGCTGAGACCCTGTCTCAAAAAAAAAAAAAAAAAATATATATATATATATATATAGTAAAATGGGAATATGGCTCAGTGGTTAAGCCCCTCTGGGTTCAATCCCTGGTACCAAAAAAGGTAAATCAAAAAAAATTTTTGCTATGAAAAATTGTAGGGATACTGGATAGTAGATAGAGGGGCATGTTGAATCTAGATGAGAGAGACTTCAGCATATTTTAGCTAAATGGAAGAGGTCATTAGAATTTGACAACGTAGTGAAAAGGAAGTGTTATTGGACATTGTCCTTACGATTGGCAAGGGGCTAGGGTTGTGGCTTAGTGGTGGCATGCTCACTTAGCACACGCGAGGCCCTGGGTTCGACCCTCAGCACCACATAAAAATAAAGATACTGTGTCCACCTGCAACTAAAAATATATATTAAAAAAAGATCAGAGGAATGGAGCAAAGGTACTGGGTTCTAGGAAGAATAAGAATACAGTTTCTGCTGAAGTAGGAATAAGGAACAAGGATGCTACAGACGGGGAAGTGTATGGGTGGTATGTGAAGAATTTGGAGAATCAACATTTGATGTATTTTTTTCAGTGAGGTAGGAATACAAGCTGAGATTATAGGGGAGCAAGATGGTGATTGCAGGGGGAGACATTGAAAAGAAAGGGAGTATTTCAAGGAGGCCATTATGGGAAATGAGAAGGTAAACTGAATGAGAGTATTTAGAAGAACTGGAATAATGCATTTTTCACTGTATAGTTATATGAAAGATTTTTCCCTTTTCTCAGGGATCAGCAGTCTGAGTGTTTGAGCAGACAAGTTAAACAATTGAGTTATTCTTGGTTTGAATTTTATGGGCTTGTGTGACAGAATGGTTAAGGAGATAAGAAGTTAAAATAATGAGAGTGAAGCGAGGAACCTTTGAGTCTAGGCTGCATAGGAAACAAATGAAACCCGTAGATAGCTGTGGCATATTAAGTGATTGGTAGTGGAGATTGGATAGTGGAACTTAAAAACAGGATGAACAGTTGCTGGTTATAACAAGGTACAGGATACAGATCTGACTATGGAGTGGGTTTCTGAAGTGCAAATAAAGTTAAGGTTATTGGATTTGAGATAAGGGGACTGTAAAGCTAGATTGTTAGAGGAGTTAGCTGCAGAGACAGTGAGTTACACAGAAAAGTAGTAGATCAAGGCGTGGGAAGGTTCTGAACCAGGTTGTAAAGTTGGAGTGAATATGAGAGTGGCTGGGTTGGCAGATTAAACAGAAAAAAGGAGAGAGAGGTTAAGAGATGACATAAACTGGGGTGTAGCAGGGTGGTAGTTCATGCCTGTAATCCCGGTTATTCCAGAGGTTTAGGAGGGTTGTAAATTTGATGCCAACTTCAGCAATTTAGTGAGACCCTGTCTCAAAACAAGACAAAACCCCAAAACTGGGGATGTGGGTCACTGGTGAAGTGCCCCTGGGATCAATTCCCAGTTCAGAGAGAGAGAGAGAGAGAGAGAGAGAGTGTTAGTTGAGGGTAACGAACTGTGATGATAAATAGATGACTTCTCAACTGTGATGGTAAACAAAGAATGACTTCCATGGGCTGTATTGGTTGAGTAAGAGTAGTTGGCCCTCAGGTTTTAGTTTAGACAAAAAGACTTCCAGAGTGTTGGTGAAATTAGTTCAGGATTTAGGGTATTTGTTTATAGTAGAACAGTGTAAAGGGCTATCAGTGAGCACTGTTATTGGAGGATATGTGAGGGTAGAGGAGAGGGAGAGTACATATAAAACAAGAATAAGATGAGAGTGCAATGGGAAAGGGGAATTACTTGTAGGGACTTAATTTTGGATGATTGTGACGATAAAAAATGGTGGTTTTAGCTGATCTCAAAATTTTGATTAATTTTGTGAGAAAATGTGTTTATGCTAACAGATTGAGATGCTGGATTATGCACAAAGCCAGATAGCTTTGTTGTTTTCAGGTCTGTGTAAAAAGATTTAGCATTCTGTTGCCTTTTCTCAGTGTACCATAAAATAACCTCGCAAAAAACTGTTTTATTTTTTGGCAAAGGTCAGCCCTGGATGGAAAGGAAGACCTGGATGCAAGCAATTATTGCTCGTTTGATGTTTTGGTTTTGGCATTCTGATCTCTAAGAGGTGGGTGAGAGACTAGAGATAACCCTAAACTCAAATTATGGTGAGAAATACTGGGTCATTAATGTGCTTTGCAAAGCTTGATGCCAGATCAAGAGAGAATACAAAAAAGTTGAGTCCCAGTAGTAACAACAGCATGACTGACTAATGATCTCTTTTAAGACATGTAGAATTAGTGATATTACAACAATATTTAAGTCATTTAAGTTCTAAAGTGTAACCTGAAATGATACATATTAAACATGCATTTTTCAGAATTAGAAAATGTGTCAGTTGGGTGTGGTGGCCCACGCCTGTAATCCTAGCACTTGGGAGGCTGAGGCAGGAGGATTGCAAGTTCAAAGCCAGCCTCAGCAACTAACGAGGCCCTAAGTAACTCAGTGAGACCCTGTCTCTAAATAAAATACAAAATAGAGCTGGGGATGTGGCTCAGTGGCCAAATGTCCCTGAGTTCAATCCCTGGTTAAAAAAAAAAAGTTAAAAAAAAAAAATAAAATAAAATACAAAATAGGGCTGGTGGAGTGCCCTCCACAGTGGTGGAGTGCCCCTGGGTTCAATCCCCAGTACCAAAAAAAAAAAAGAAAAGAATATGTGTCATTTCATGAAGTTTTAAAATTGTACTCTGAAAGTTTTGCCTTTGCCTACCTGTCTTAAAACACTGCATTAAACATTGGCATGTTTGAAATGTGCTTTAGACTTACTCAGGTCCTGCAGTACTTAAAATCAAGAAGCATGATACTATTTCAGAGCACTAAGAAATATTGATATGTATAATTCTGCTATTTAAACCAAGAATAATTTTGCTAGCAGGAAATATGACATCATTACATGTTTAACTGCCTCTGTGTATCACAAAAAAATAGGTAATACTACAAAGAAATAATATTTCACAGTTTTCATGTCTTTTCAACTGATGGACCAATTTGTCTCATGTTTCTTTTGTCATCTATTAGAACTTTATCTCAAAGACAGGAGGTAGCAGATAAGGAAAATTTGGGAGGGAAAAATTCCATCTCCTTTTTAAAACACATTTTATTTTAATGTTGGCATTCTTTATTGTTTCTTAGAGTTTCTTTATTTCTTTTTCTTTTTAACACATCCAGACTTACTGAGGGCTGTTTTGTGAAGAAGTGAAGTGGGTTCCATCATCAAATAATTTTGCTTGGTGATTCACAGTGAACATTAATTTACATCATGTTGATAAAGGCTCCAGGAAATGGTCGTTTTACCAATAATGTAACATTTATCAAGGCTCTTTTCTAAGACTCGCACATTTATTAATCTTCCTAATTTTTTTCCTTTTTTTTTTTTTTGTACTTGGAACTGAACGTAGGGGCACTTAACCACTGAGCCACATCAAATAAAAAATAAAAACTGATACTTTTTATTTTTTATTTTGAGATAGACTTACTAAATTGCTTAGAACCTGGCTAAGTTGCTGAGACTGGCTTTGAATTTGTAATCCTCCTGCTTCAGCCTCCCAAGTGATTGGGATTACTGGCATGGGCCCCTAAGCCTAGCAGTCTTTCTAATTTTTACAACAACTCTATCTTCTATAAATCACATGGGTGAGCTGAAATGGAAGAGCTGGGATTCAAATCAGGAAGATTGACTCCATAGATCTCGATCAAGCCCAATGTACTGTTTGCAACCAGTAAAGAAACAGGACTAATGTTAAATCCAGCATTTCTCAAACTTGTTTGACTCTGGAACCTCATGATCTTTCAATATTTATTCATGGGTTAGTCGAATGGACCCTAGGTGATGATGCCTGAGCCGGCTTACACTGGTGATTGCAGACTTTTAAACAGCATTGTTTTAAGAAGGAGATAGTTTTTTCTAACTAGGTTCTCTGTTGATAATACTAAATGTTAAATTTATGTGTGAAGTTTTCTACTTGAAACTGTTTAATATTCTCTTTCGCAATGACCTTCCCAGCATTTTTTAAAAAGGTTGTTATCACTATCCAGTACACTTAAGGAGCTATAATATTTTTGAATCCAAATTGCTGTTTCACTTTGCTTTTCCTGCCCCAAGATTATATTCTCATAAATTTTTTAATGTTTGGGGATCTTAGAGATGATCCAATTCATCTCCTTTATTACTTATTTGTTTTTTTTCAGGTTAAGAAAGTGACAGCCATTTAGTGTGGAGGAACATTATAATAATTCACATCTGAATTTGAAAATAATGCTTTTTACTACTTATGTGACTTAGAAAAGTTACTTTGTGGGCTGGGGATATAGCTCAGTTGGTAGAGTGCTTCTCTGTCAAGCACAAGGCCCTGGGTTCAATCCCCAGCACCGCAAAAAAAAAAAAAAAAAAAAAGTTTGTTTCTCAAAACTTGTCTCTTCCTCTGATAGACCACAATAATATCTTGCAAGATGACTATGAGAATTAAATAAGAAAATTCATGTAGTACTTGGCATATCAAAAGAAGTTCTGTATTAATTGTCCCCCCTTTTTTCCCTTAAGGAGATAGTCTAAAGTCTGTACATGAATGAATTATGAAATGCTTAGAAAGGAAGGAATGGTTTTTTAATGTGAACTTTCTCAGTTTTATGCTGGATCTGCTGATTTTGTGATAAAGTAATGTTGTCATGGTACAGGTTGTATGGGAGTTAAAACCAGTTTCCTTCTGGTTTTTCGAATGACATAATAAGCAAAACCTGATGGGGTAAACATAGACCTATTTATTGGCTCACTTATTATTAATGTTAAACTAGCTTTGTGCTGACTACTACTGCTCTTTTTAAAATTTCACTGTTGTCATTTAAAATCTCACACACCTTCAAAAGCTTCATAGAATGCTTAATGATTTAAGTCATCCTCCAAAACATGAAATGTCTTTTCTATTGTGGCATCATTTGGTAGTATGTTCAAAATCTTGCATGTAGGACAGAATTTACCACTGGTTGCTTGTTTAGTTTTTATGGGACTCTACATTTGGGGTTTATGGGCAGTACCAATGTATATAACGTTTAAACAGTCATTTAAAATAGAGCTATTCAAAGAGAAATCTATGGGGATTTTTCAGTTTTACAGCTTACTCCTGAGTAAAAAGAAAATGGGTTTGAGAGCCAGGTGTGATGGCATGTATATGTAGTTCTAGCTACTAAGGAGTCTGAGGTAGGAGGATCACTGAGGCAGGAGTTTAGGCTACAGCCTAGGCCTAAACAAAAAAAAAAAGAAAGAAAGAAAGAAAAAAGGAAAGGAAAGGTGTTTTGATTTGAGTTCTCTGAGGGGAATTTCTAATATTCTGTTTTAAGTGCCTTTAATAGCTCTAGAACATAATAGGCATTCAGTAAATATTTAATGATGAATTCAATTTGATTTTTCATCCTAACTTTGTCCCTTGCAACTTCTAAAACCTTGACAGGTTTACCTACACTTCAATTTCCTCATATACAAAAAGCTACGTCCTAGGGTTTTTGCAATGATTAAACATTTAGGCATATAAGATAGCCAGCACAGCGTATGGCACATAATAGGTACATAGTATATTGAATGTTTCTCCCAGACACACTTCACTGCTTTCTTCAGGAATGCTCTTTTTTTTAAGTTGTCAATGGACCTTTATTTTATATATTTATATGTGGTGCTGAGAATCAAACCCAGTGCCTCACACATGCTAAGCAAGTGCTGTACCATTGAGCCACAACCCCAGCTCTAGCAATGTTCTTTTTAAGCATATTTTTCTTTTCTCATTCCCTAAACATTTAGAAACTGTATTCAAGAGAGAATATGATTGACAAACTGGAAATATGTTCCTTTGCAGCCCACCCTTAGAATATCCTGGTAGAAATGATTTTATGTCTGATAAACCTTGGTTTGAATCCTTGCTTTGTAATGTATGGGTGTTGTGCCCTTATGCAAGCTACTTATCTGTAAAGTATCTTGAGACTAAAGTGAGTAAAATGAGTAATAATATGCAAAAGGCATGTAGTTCATTGTCTGATTTGGATATGCCCCAAACAAAAGTTATTACTTTTAATTGGAACACCCCCCCACCACTGGGGATTTAACCCAGGGGCACTCTTACCACTGAGCTACACCCTTAGCCCTATTCTGTTTTATTTTGTGGCAGAGTCTCACTAAATTTCTGAGGCTGACCTTGAATTTTGATCCTCCTGCCTCAGCCTCCCAAATTGCTGGGATTATAAGTGTGTGTCACCCTGCCTAGTTTAAAACTCTTATTTAATCTATAGGTTACATGGGTAATTCATGGACATAGTGTACTCTACTCAAATCACATTTAAAGTAGGCAGAACACTGAGTGAATAGTGGGCATATTTTTATATAAGTGGCTGAATTTGGCCTTGCCTAGAACCAGTTTTCACAATAGTGGTATTTCCTGTTGTACTTGAGGTGAAAAGAAATTGGTTCTGTGTTTGGCATGACTTTTTAAAATATTGCCTTTTTCTGTTGAATATCAAACAAATAATATCAGAGAGGTTTATGAGTGGTATGACATTAAATAGTTTGCTATTTAAAATGCTTTTTTTCTTTTGCTGATCTCATATATTAGAAATAAACATGTTTATCTCCTGCAGTAAAGTTTAACACAGTATTGACAAGCCAAATTTAATCAAATTTTATGTCCAATTTAAAATTCACTTGAATTGTTTAGACTTTATATGAAATAGATTTCATATAAAGAAACTGGTAGATTAAACTTTGCAAAGTAGGAACTAAGAGGTTTATGAGAATTCCTAGTAAACAGAAAAGCTTAAGTATGGGCATTGTAGAAAAAGGTTTAATTTTGAAATGTTTATAATATACTTATTGAATTAAGAACATGGTTTTAAATGGGTACCAAAGCAATCAACATCTATTTCAGAAGTTAACTTTCTTTGATGAGAAGGCAACATCAATTTTCTTTTATGTAGGGTTTCTTTTATTAAGGTAAATAGTTACATGACATAGCTGTATCAGTTGCATTAAGTACATTCCCAGTGTTGTGCGGCTATCACCATTATCTAGTTCCAGAACTTTTCATCATTCTAAAAGGAAACTACATACTTTATCAAATACTCACTCTCCATTCCTGCCTTCCCCAAGCTCTTGACAGCCACTCATCTGCTTTATGTCTCTGTAGATTTGCCTACTCTGTTTCATATAAATAGAATCATACAACATTGTTGCCTTCTGTGTCTGACTTCTTTCACTTAGCTGAATGTTTTCAAGGTTTATTCCCATTGTAGCATATATCTATATGCTACAGTATGTATGTAGCATATATCAATATTCATTCCTTTTCATGTCTGAGTGATATTTTATTCTGTGCCCACACCATATTAATTTTACCTATTTGTCAGTTTATGAATGTTTGAGTTGTTTCCATTTTGGGAAATTGTGAATAGTAGTTATAAATGCTCATGTACAAAGTTTTGTCAGGACGTGTGTTTTCACTTCTCCTTAGTAGGTTCTTAGGATGGAATTACTGGGTCATGTGCTAACACTATGTCTAACTTTTTGAAGAACTACCAAAACTTTTTTAAAGCAGCTGCATTCTTATTTTTTATTTTTGAAGTGTAGTGGATGGAACCCAGGGTTTTGTGTATGCTAGGGAAGTACTCAGCACTGCACTAGACCTCCAGCCCTGTTAATGCTTTTAAACTTTGGAAGAAATGAGGAAAAATGGTGAGTAAAATGTTGATTTGAGACTGTTCATACCCAAGATAGCCCTCCTTGCAAGCCAGATTGATCATAGGAAAAGTCTCAATTTGCTTCACTTGCTTTTCAGAATGGGAACATTAAAATATAAACATAACATCATAGGAATAGTGTCAAATTTTTGTGCTGCACTCTTACTCCACCCACCCACTTCTAGAAGTTTGGAGTATACTTGAAATTGATGGTATTTACTTTCATATGAGGATAGTTATCTAAAAGTGACATATTAGATTTCCTGGTTTTATATTTTGTCGCATAGTTTATTAAAGCAGAGAACTTGAATATTGCTTTTTCTGTGGAAAATATTTTTGAATCAAAATTTAACTGGAGATGTGTAGTTCAGCAGGGATGTAGTCTTTTTTTTTTTTTTTTTTTTGCGGTGCTGGGGATTGAACTCAGGGCCTTGTGTTTGCAAGACAGGCACTCTACCAACTGAGCTATATCCCCAGCCCTGGGATGTGGTCTTAAAATATGAATCTTGAATTTGAAAATGGACTTAAAGCAAGTGGAAATTATTCTGTTAATTATACTGAGATAATGCTTGAAAAATTTTTTATGAATAAAAAATTGATGAAAAGTTGAAGACCCCAGGAGATTTAATTAGTTGTAATTAAATTTTCTTGAATGTAAAATAATATTTTGCCAACATTATATAAAGGCATCTCTTAAAAATCTTTACCTGAGGGTAGGGAGGGAAGCTCGGTAGTTGATTGTGTTTAGCATTTGTAATACACACCCAGACACAAACATCTTACGTGAAATATATTGTGTTAATGTGTTAATGTCTTAAGTGGTTTGGAGACATTTCTGTCTCTACTGATGACCTTGTCTGTCTGTGTTGCTGTCCTTCACTAGTCATTGTCAATTTTATCTTCCATTTGTATCAACAAATGCTTACACAGCCTTTATTAATTAGTATAAAATGAAGTCATTGTAGAGAGGTAAGATAAATTGGTCTCATTGGAAGTTAGAATTTTAAAGCAGAAGCAGGGGTGGCGGTCCACACCTGTAATGCCTGAGGCTTGGGTGTCAGAGGGAGAAAGATTTCAAATTCAAGTTCAGCCTTAGCAACTCAGAGAGACCTTCAGGAACTTAGTGAGACCCTGCCTCAAAATAAAAAGTAAACAAAGGACTAGAATTGTAGCTCAGTAGTAAAGTCCCTGTACTCAATTTCTGGTACCCCCCATAGCACTCCCAAAATGATTTTAAGGCAGAAAGGGCACTCAAGAGAAATAACCCTTACAGAGGTTATTTCTAATGCTTGATTAAGTGGTTTTATGCCTTATCTCATATAGGTGTCAATCCATATGAATTTTATATTTGAAAGAAGAAATGTTATTATCAGTCATTTCATAGAGTTTGAAGGGAGCTCTGCATATCTAGCATAAATCATCCTATTCCTTTGCAGGTATATTACAGAGATTGAATTGTTTCCTTTCTTTGGTAAATTTTTCTCAGGTTTTAAAATATGAAAGTCAGTAATCATTTTGTACATTGCATAGGTTGTCTACTAAATTCTGTAATTTTAACTCATAATCTTCAGTAATTTTTGTAATCATTTTGATGCCTAAAATAATTGGTTATTATCATTGAATAACTTTGTATTTCATACCTTTATCTACTTCATTTTGGGAATGTTGAAGTATAGATAGTTGCACTTAAGTTAGAGAAATATTGGGTATACTCAGAATTTTTGTTTGAATATTCATTCTTTTAATTCCTTTTTTTGGATCGTTTTTGGCCTTGGTATTAAGTGTATAATTGGTAATCTTCTGTACTAACTGTAAGTGTAGTTAATATAGAAACTGCAAATAATTGACCCAGATAAAAGTGGATGTCTATTGTTATGTAAAATATTGGTAAGGGGAAAGAAGTCAGGGAAACTTTAGGGGTCAAGTTTTATATTATGAAATCCCAATTTAATGATTTATACGCATTTAGAAACAGTATGAGTGATCTGTGACCAAAATGTGATTTCTAGGAAATTTCTGGGAGTACCTGCATATACTCCATGATTTTTGGTACTCAACTCTGGTCTTGGTGCCAGGACCAAGGAAAATATTCATTTAGTTGGAAATCATAGTGCATTTCTTTATAAAAACAGTGTGGTTTGAATAGTACCTCTGAATTCTTACTCATTCATTAAATGAATATTTTAAAGAGACAAGGCAAGTACTGCATTACATACTGTTTGTGTTCATTCTGGGATATTGAACAATTCCTAATCTCAGAAAAGTGCTTCCCCTCACCACCTTTGCTAGCTGAGGGGAGCACAAAAGTGGTTGGAAGTTACCTAAAAATTGTTTATTTCTTTCCTTTTCTATGGTTCTTAAGTCCTTTATGGATTAAATTGACTTTTTTTTATTGTCCAGGGTCTAAACTTAATTTCATAATTTGGTCTCTTTGGAAAAATGTTTCTCAAGTTTTAATAACATGGTAAAACAACACAGAGAACCCAATTTGTGTGTAAGTTGGAAACCTTACCTGTTATGAAGCAAAACAGTATTTACCTCAGCATTGTTGAATTAATTAGTTTGTGCAGGTTTCCATTTTAATTGATAATTGATAACTTGTTTAGTGAGAATGAATGACAAAAAGTATAAAATAAAGCATAAGTCAGTTTTAAGACACACTTGGTTCTTCAGTGTGACAAGAATCTTTTTTTTCTTTTGTGGTGGTACTGGGGATTGAACTAAGGGGCACTCTACCACTGAGCTATATTCACAAACCTTTTTTTATTTAGAGGAAGGATCTTGCTAAATTGCCAAAGCTGGCCTGGAATTTATGATACTCCTCCCCTACCCTGGGTAACAAGTAATTGGGATTATAGGAATGTGCCACCATGTCTGGCTAATTTCAGTTATTTTAAAAAATACGTGTGGTACACAATGAAATATTACTCAGCTATAAAGAAGAATGAAATTATGGCATTTACTGGTAAATGGATGGAACTGAAGGCTATCAGGCTAAGTGAAATAAGCTAATCCCAAAAAGCCAAAGGCCAAATGTTCTTTTTGATATGTGGATGCAAACACTGGGACTAGGAAAGACAGTAGAATGAATTGGATAGAACTTTCCTATGTTCATATATGAATACATGACCAGTGTAATTCCACATCTGTACAACTACAAGAATGGGAAAAGTCTCACAGAGCCCAGTCACCCTTTTTTTTTTTGGATCCTGGGGATTGAACCCTGGGGCACTCTACCACTGAGCCACATCCCCAGCCCTATTTTGTATTTTATTTAGAGACAGGGTCTCACTGAGTTGCTGTATATATGATATGTCATGTATATATGATATGTCAAAATACATTCTACTGTTATGTATAATTAAAAAGGACAAATAAAACAAAAATAAAATATGTGATAGAATATTAGCCATATTGATAATATTTATAGTCAATATTGCAAGCAATGAATGTTTGCTTTTCATTGAGAGATTTTGTAATTCTCTTATGCTACTATGAAGAGTTTCTATAATAAGTGCTTTTATAAAGTGTAACAATAACTTTAATTAGTTTCAAGACAAGTAAAAATTGTTTATAAAATCATATTTGCTCCTAGGGACATACTGACAAATAAGAAAAATAAAATTCATGTCATTATGGAACCTAACTTCTAGTAGAGGAGACAACTAAAGAAGTGAGATAAGTACATTTCCAAAAGTGATGAGGGCTGTGGAAGAAAAGTAAAATAGGATGTGGGGATCAAAAGTGACTGAGGCCAGCTGGGCCCGGTGGCGCACGCCTGTAATCCCAGCACTTGGGAGGCTGAGGCAGGAGGATCATGAGTTCAAAGCCAGCCTCAGCAACTTAGCGAGGTCCTAAGCAATTCAGTGAGACCCTGTCTCTAAATAAAATACAAAATAGGGCTGGGGATGTGGCTCAGTGGTGGAGTGCCCCTGGGTTCAATCCCCAGGACCAATAAATAAATAAATAAATAAATAAATAAA